>JAMPIV010005884.1:0-285000 GCA_024509875.1 Oreohelix idahoensis | reverse complement strand
GTGGAACCGCCAGAGCAATAAAGTCCAACAAGCAAATAGCCTTTAGGACATGCATCAACCCGATGCATAACAACATGGTGATTCGTGAGTTGAAAACTTCTCATAACGTAGACTCTTTCCCGCCCAGGGAAAGTTGGCAAATAGGCAAAAAATGTCAATCATGAAAGTTAACAACAATGATAATCAAGTAGAGCAATTACCTTCTCTTCAGGAATAAATACACAACTCATTCGCCTCCAGGTGCTTTGAATCACAAAGGGGAATATCATCTGAGATGAACCAACACTATAGAGGACTTCCATTCCCCGAACAATATGATCATGACAGACGCTGAAAACGCGTCTATCTCTCTCGACAAAATCTGTGACACTCCCGGGCGGAAGCTTGTACAAAACCCACAACCAAAAAACAGACATGCGCATAAACGTTCGATTTGAATACAATTCACACAACCCCGAAGGTATGGGCATATTCTAAGAACGACACTTAAAATCGAGCCTTATAAGGATAGGAAATAAGTATCGACGCAGGTTGCCAAACTGCCTAACATGAGGCTAAATCGACACATAGAGAGACAGGTGAGAATATATCTCAGCAGAGAAAATCTGTCTCAAAATATATACATATATCGGGGAGGTGCCACCAACCCCACATCACATTGCTGGTCACGTTAGCATGTAAACATAATATACATATCTTGTATGCAAGTGTAATAATAATCATTATCAAAATAGCGGTGTCATTATCCTAGCACCGCTTCAAAAGGATGTACACATGTGATAGTAAATATTACATTACCTAAACATGTAATAATATTATAATGCAATACATAATGAAATACGTTGACGATACATGAAGATCCAGGTCAAAGACAAAAGGACACATCTTCTATCGTTCCAACGGTAAGTATAGACTTCACAACACTTCATGCTTGACAACAGTAAGGTAACTTCTCAGATCATCAATGACATGCTGAGAAAATACAATCAATATAATCCTATTTAACAACCATTAAGTTTCATAATATACCATACATTTTTATTAATAATTGTGGCCGAGTGAACTTTCGGCCCTTATATTGCCTACTCAGCCTTCTTCTGTTATATTAAAGATGGTAACAGAAGAAGATGATAACAAAGCACATTAATATGAGTTCACATAAAGTGAGAGCAGATGTGCTAATGTATGATTATATTATAGGTGTGTTATGGATCTGTAATATATCTGGAAATATAGGACAGAAGTATTAGTTGGAATCATGTGGGCATCTAGACAGAATGTCAGCCATCACATTATCCGAACCACGAATAGCTCGTACCGTGAAGTGAAAAGGTTGAAGAGCAATTGCATATCGAGTAGACCTCGAGCTCTTCAAATTCTTACTCTGTATAGCCGTAAGAGCTTTCTGGTCGGTTTCTACTATGAAATGTGCGCCTAGAAGGAATCTTTGTAGTTTGAGAATTGACCAGACCATAGCCAACAGTTCACGGTCTAAAACCGAGTAATTCCTTTCTGCAGCATTAAGTTTTCTGGAGATATACATTACAGGATGCAGAGTTCCAGAGTACTCTTGCATTTAGTGCAGCTCCAATCCCAGTGGATGAAGCGTCACTACGAAGAAAAAATGTCTTATCTTTAGTAGGTAACACTAGAATAGGTGGTGTTGAAAACAAAGTTTTGATCTTATCCAGCGAGGATTGGCATTCCTGAGACCAGTGAACCATATTAGTAGACCCTTTCTTTAGTAGTGTAGAAAGAGGTGCCATGATAGAGGATAGATTCGGAGTGAATCGTCCATAAAATTGTATAAGACCTAAGAGACTTTGCACTTGCTTTTTAGTCTTAGGAATAGAGATGTTAAGTATCTTAGTGATATTATGGTCCTCTGTCTTTAGGAAACCATGACCAACTCGATGGCCTAGGAAAGAGATTTCGCTAAAACCAATGCAGGCTTTAGAGGGTTTCGCTCTCAGGTTATGCTCGCGTAAAGTAGACTGTAATTCATCTAACCCCGAATAGTGATCTTCCCAAGTATCGCTGAAAAGACAGATGTCGTCTAGGTATGCAATGACATCTGACCGATAAGATAGGATTCGACGCATCATGCGTACGAATGTAGCTGGTGCGTTCATAAAGCCGAAAGGCATGAAATTCCATTGAAAAAGGTCTCTAGGTGTAGAAAAAGCAGTAAAAGGTTTGGCGCGTTCAGATAAAGGAACTTGCCAATATCCTTTAGACAAATCAAATTTAGAGAAAAAAGGAGATTAGAAAGCCTAGCAAGTAAGTCTTCTAGTAAAGGCATAGGTTCAGCATCGAACTTCGTAACTTGATTCAATTTGCGATAGTCAACGCAAAGACGTATGTTATTGTCTTTTTTCCGAACAATAACCATCGGCGAAGAATATGCAGAAGTGGATGGTTCAACTATTTTTAAATCTATCATCTCATCTAACTCCTTCTCAACCTGTGCTTGAAAATGTATAGGAATAGGATAAGGTCTGACTCTAATAGGAGTAGGGTCAGTTAGAACAATGTCATGTTCATTGACATGAGTTTGTCCAGGGATGTCAGTGAGGACATCCTGAAATGTTTGTAACATAACCGAAACTTGTCGCTGTTCTCCTAGAGATAAATCAGGAGAAACAGTAACATTTTTCCATGATTCACTAGAATGAAGTGGAATCATCGGAAGAGGAAGATTTACATCCGAAAAACTTGTTTCCTCATCCTGTATTACGGACAGTGATGAGTAATGACCATGTTGGACTGGAGAATCGTCCGTTGCCTGGAAAATAGGCTGTAAATAATCAGGACGTTCATGGAATTCTGTAAGCATGTTGATGTGGAAGGTTTTGTGCTTCCCGTCAATATCGACAATATAGTCAACATCTGAAATTTTCGATATTATATCGTACGGACCTTTCCAAGAAATAAGAAGTCTGTTTTCCCTACAAGGTAGCAAAACAAATGCTTTGTCACCAGGACAAAAATGTCGTAAGGTTCTTTTCTTCTTGGCAAATTGCCTTGCCTTCTGTTTAGCAAATTCAGAAGAAGAAGTTGCCAATTTGCATGCTTCGATAATCTTTTGTCTCAGCGCGATGACATATTCGTAAGAGGATTTTGTGTCATCGGTAATATTATCAGCGGTTATGAGATCATGAAGCAAAGACATAGGGCCGCGCGGTCGCGCGCCAAAGACAAGTTCAAAGGGAGAAAATCCTGTATGTTCATTGGGGACCTCTCTGTAAGCGAAGAGGGCTGCAGGTAATACCCTGTCCCAATCTTGAGGATGATCCTCAGTTATTTTCCCTAATACGTTTTTGAGTGTTCTATTTAGGCGTTCGACCATTCCATTAGACATTGGATGATAGATACTACTCAAAGATCTCTCTATCTGCAGAGTAGACATCACTTGAGACATGATATCCGATATTAGTTGGGTGCCATGATCTGATAATATTTCTCCGGGGAATCCAAGACGAGAAAATATTAGCCAAAGAGCGTCTGCAACATCGGCAGTGGAAATGCTCTTCAGAGGTATAGCCTCTGGCCAACGTGTGCACATGTCCACACACGTTAAGATAAACTGATGTCCTCTGGCAGATTTGATCTTAAACGGACCAATAATGTCTATTACTATTTTCTGAAACGGCCGAATAGGAATGTCTGCAGTCTGAATAGGTGCAGCATGGCGTGGACCTTTGGATTTGACCTCTTGACATACTTTACAAGATCGACAATAAATCCGTATGTCCTTGTTTACTAATGGCCAAAAGAAAGCCGCAAGAATTCTTGACTTCGTACGGGAAAAACCCATATGTCCAGCACACTGAGAGTCGTGAGCGTGCTGCAAAATTTTAACTCTCAAATTCTTGGGCACAAGAATCTGAGAATGACTTGACTTAGTGGAGTCTTGAACCATACGTACAAGTACGCCATTCTTCATTGTAATCCAAGATTTACGATTTGTATCCTTATTCGGATCACCTTTTGTTGCAAGAATGAAGAATTTCTTAAGAGTCGGATCATCTTCTTGCTGTTTTATAAACGAGTCACGAGAAATTACCAAGGGATCATCTTGGTTATGCACTTCATTATCTTCAGTAGATGAAGTTTGAGGCATATTAAGAGCTTGAGCTCTAGTGACTACAGCATTAGCAGTTTGCATATTTTGTTTTTCCCAAACGGAAATTTGTTGCGGAGTGCATTCTTTGACTCCGTGAATACGACCGATGATAAGATCAGCGATCGGATTCGCCAGAAGACATGCGTGTACATCTGTAAAGAAAGGAGTAGCAATCCTAATGATAGCAGTAGAATATTTCTCTAAGGTGCCGCCAAATGTTACACATTTGACTACTTTTCCTGTGGCACGAGAAGGATCTACGAGTGACTGCCTAACACCAATTGTGGTGCATCCAGAATCAAAAAGAACTGAGACTGGATTGTCATTTACTAAACCTTTGTGTAAGACAAGAGAACCTCTTCCATCATGCGCGACTGACGCAGGAAGAGCGGGAAGAGGATGGCCACAACTTAAAGTGGACACCGTAGTTGGTTCAAATAATGTTTTGCATTGGGGCACTGAGATGCTCTCCCAAAATCAAAAGCGGAACATGCCATATTATTAGCGTCATTATTATCTTTAGTCTATTTATAGGCTTCATGTGACTCTTGCTGTGCAGAGTTTGCCTGATAATGTGATTTATTTTTTTTGTATTGTGATCTACCTCGATTATTATTGCCTCTATAATCATTATTGTATCCTCTATTGTAACCCCTATTTGGGTTTGAGTCATAGTTCTCATGGTTACCATTATCATATTCATTATAATGAGTATCTCTATACTTATGATCTTGTTGTCTCCATGACGGATAACTTGGATAGTTTCTATAATGACTTCCTCTGCGAAAATTCCTATAATTGTGACCACCCCTGAATCGAGGGCTGTCGGCTCGTCTCCAGTTCTTCGCAGAAGAACCCTGAAATGATTGGTTACCTTGGTTTTGATAACTATTATGGTTACCCTTTTTATCAAACCTGTTTTGTGGTCCCTGAAATTTGTGTGAGTAATTAGGGTTGTATGGTGTTGCTGAAGCAACTGGCATACTTTCCTTAACCTTAGCATTGCTAAAAGCTACGTCTGGATGTGCAGTGACGTATTGGGTACAATATTCCTCTATTTCTTTTAGTGTCTTGGGTTTACGCTCCTGTAGGAATTCAAGGAATGGTTTATTTACACTTGACATAAACTTGTCTCTGAGCAACAAGTCCATAAGAGCTTCATATGTCTTTTCTGTTTTGGACAATTCAATCCACCGATTAAATGTAAGACGTGTCCTTGCAATGAATTCTGAGAATTCTACCCCTGATTCAGGTACCATTTTCTTAAACAAAAGACGGTAACCTTCCTCTGTCAATTGATATTTTTTTAACAAGGCTGCTCTGATAACATCATAATTATTCTGGTCAGCCTCTTCTACCAAGCTTAAAGTAGTCAGAATGTCACCTTTCAGTATCTCTGATAACTGATTAGCATATTGTGATCTATCCACATTATGATTTCGACAAGAACGTTCAAATCTATCTAGCCAAACTGTTATATCGTCACTGGATGGATTAAATGCTGGTAGCTTGATCATGTAAATAAAAGGTTTAACATTACCACCAGATGACTGATTAACATTACTCATGTTTGTCAATTTCAATTTTTCTAACTCAAATGCTAAAAGTTTTTCCTGATGTTCATGTTCCATCTTTGTTTTTCTCTCGTCAGCTTCTCTTTCTAGTCTTTTTTGTTCAGCTTCTCTGTCTAATCTCTTTTGCTCAGCCTCAGCTTCTCTTTCTAATCTTGTTTGTTCAGCTTCTCTATCTAATCTCTTTTGTTCAGCTTCAGCTTCTAGTCTTTTATTTTCAGCCTCAGCTTCTAGTCTTTTTATTTTCTTCTACTCTTTTTTGTTTTTCCATTTCCAACTGGAATCTCCTTTCATCAACCTGCATCTGCAATTTTAAATTCTCAGCTTCTATTTTCTTTTGTTGAGCTTCACTTTCCATTCTCTTTTCTTCCAACTTTAATGCTTTGTCATATTGAGCAGTCGCATATTCCTCCAATTTATCACCTGTCTTTCCAAGGGATTTACCCTGCTCAATAAAATACTCAAGTGTAGACATATTGTCTAATATTATGAGTCACAAAACCTGAAATAATTAACTATCTTATTTCAATCTTAATAGTAACAAGTCTTAAATCAAGCACTTGAATAATCACACCACATTATATTATCCCAATCTCTGTGGGGAAACAAGTCTATGTCCAAGAACTTGTATATGAACCCTTATAGAAATATCATCAGTCAATTCTTTATCATAGGTGCACTTCCCATTCAATAGTGCATGACACTATTCATCATTTATTTATCATCAGTGTATTAATAATAGTGCATCAGTATAATCCATTAATTAATTACCATAAGTGTAACTAATAACAATGTAAACAAAATCACAGTGTAAACAAAATTACAATGTAAACAATGACAATGTAAACAATAACAATGTAAACAATAACAATGTAAACAATAAAAAAGATCAGAAACAATACGAAAACATTCGCAGGAATCAACTAAATATACAGCGAAAAATAAAGAAAATTTCACAAAAAATGTGATGATATCTGCGAGAAAATTAAACAAAATACATGACACCACAGTGTATAAATATAAATGGTGTATAAAACTAAACAATAGAAAAGAGGAGACCTACCAGTACAAACAAATCAAAACAAAACTCAAGAATGCGAAAAATAACGAAAACAAAACTGCACATGTCGTCACAACTAAACGAATATAGCAATGGATATTGCTAACAATTCCCAATTGAGGAAATTGCTCTGTTCCTAACGACACGCTCTCAATAGATAACCTCTGTTACGTGGTATCATCTAAAAGGAGACACCGCCCAACCGAAACCCACTGAAATTTAAACATATAAATAAATAAATAACATATAAACATATAACACATAACAATATGAGAATGAGAAGAAACAGAAGGCTCAGCAGAAGTATAAAGGCACAGTTCACAACAAAACAGGCCACTTAACTTATGGAAATCCAAACGTCAGTAGAGCAAAGAACATGTGATGATCAGCATTCTATGGTCAGAAGATCCAACGTTGATCGCACATGTGAACTTGCGTCATAACTGCCAGGACGATGGTAGAACTGAGCTTCTGAACAATGCAACGGTACGTAGTTACGGTACTTGGCCTTCTTATCCAACAATAGCAACTTAATAGCATACGGCACTTGTCCTTCTCAACGTAACAGCAACTTGATTCAGTACACAACTTGGCCTTCTAGCAGGAACCAATCGATTATCCCGGTACTTGAGACCAACTCTCAATGTATGCTGCAACGCCGGGTACTGTCAATTTTCTTGAATCAGGTTCAGGTTGCAATTTCTGATATCTACCGGGCAACGCCGAGTACTTTGAAAATCATGAAGATGTAGATGGATGTCTTGAAGAATGTAGCGGGTAAGGGACCCCGTATCTCCTGGCACTAGACCAAACCAGCTTATGGCCACCAAATGTAACGGTGTGTTGCTTTATCTTGAAGTATGTATGTATATCGTTACACCGTTGTGGATGGATACCAATCTTTAGCGATGAAGGAATTGGTCCTTCTGGGATGTAGCATGATATTTTAAGTATATATTGTTGTTATCCCTCCTTACGGTCCAGTATTATTAATGTACAGAGGCAACATTGTCCACAGTACGTAGTACAGAGTACATCACTGACTCACGACGAGGAAAGTCATAAAGGTGTTGAACAGCTAGTGACGTTTTCTCAATATTTATTAACGACACAACGACGACATCGAAATGGCATAGTCACTGACAACACTTGTAGACATCACAGCATGTTAATGGAGATTAATGTAACTGGCGTTAATGCATTGTAAACGACTGTAAATGTATTCAGGTGTGGAAACCATCATCCTTTTCTATAACAGCCGATAGATATATAAATGTAGGGGATTAAATCCCTTCTCCTTCTCTGACCTCCAGCAAGACAGGCACGACTTCTGGAGTATCAAGTAATGTCCTCTAATTTCCTTTAATAACAACGGTATCAAACCTAAACTGACGTGGAACCGCCAGAGCAGTAAAGTCCAACAAGCAGATAGCCTTTAGGACATGCATCAACCCGATGCATAACAACATGGTGATTCGTGAGTTGAAAACTTCTCATAACGTAGACTCTTTCCCGCCCAGGGAAAGTTGGCAAATAGGCAAAAAATGTCAATCATGAAAGTTAACAACAATGATAATCAAGTAGAGCAATTACCTTCTCTTCAGGAATAAATACACAACTCACTCGCCTCCAGGCGCTTTGAATCACAAAGGGGAATATCATCTGAGATGAACCAACACTATAGAGGACTTCCATTCCCCGAACAATATGATCATGACAGACGCTGAAAACGCGTCTATCTCTCTCGACAAACTCTGTGACACTCCCGGGCATAAGCTTGTACAAAACCCACAACCAAAAAACAGACATGCGCATAAACGTTCGATTTGAATACAATTCACACAACCCCGAAGCTATGGGCATATTCTAAGAACGACACTTAAAATCGAGCCTTATAAGGATAGGAAATAAGTATCGACGCAGGTTGCCAAACGTTTACAAGAAAAGTGGGCCTGAGCGCTCCATAAATGGACACGACCCAAGATCGGTCAAACCACAACCGAAGGGCATAAGAACAGATAACCACTTAAAGTAAAAAGTAACTTCAATTCCAAGAGTTATATACCTTGCATTAGAAAAATTGAGTACACAGATACCATAGCAAAATTCTTATGCGTAACAGGCCACCCTATTATTTTCAATACACTTTTATATAAGCGCATAGAATGATTAAATGAAGGAAGTTTTTAGTAAAAATGGGTGCAATATCTTCCTCTAACAGTCCTCTATGCACGTTAAGCATAAAAACAACTCACCGACAACCATGGTGATCACGTGCAATTTGGTTTGCTGACCATAAATTCCCATTTTTAATCTGTTTTTTCAAACTTACCTACAACCAAACAGGTGACGTAGTCGTGCTGATTGACATTCCATGTGCAATGGCGACTTTTCGTGAACAGAGTTTACTTTTAATTTGTTTTACAATCAGCAGACTTAGGGTAGTTTCATCACTTGCAAAAACCATGCCACCGAGAAGTCTTGACACCTTACAAAGAATGAGGGCTATAGCGTGGGTTGAAAGTGGTTTATCTGTCCGTGAGGTTGCTAGACGGCTTGCAGTGTCACACTCTACTATCCAAAGAATTTTGGAGAGATTTCAGGCCACAGGAAGTGTGGAGGATCGCCACCGGCCAGGTCGCTCTAGATGCACCAATAGACAATGATGACCGGTACCTCTTGTTGTCAGCCCTGCGCCATTGAACAGTGACTTGTTCCACTCTAAGATGTCAGCTGAGACAAACTGTAAACGTTAATGTCAGTCAAAGCACCATTCGCAGACGTTTACATGAATTTGGACTGGGTGCTCGACGTCCTGCAGTCAGAATCCCTTTTACTCCTGCTCATCCCAGAGCCCGTGTTGCTTGGTTCGCGAGCACATCCGATGGACAAGGCAACAATGGAGTCAAGTTCTCTTCACTGATGAATCTCGCTTCACTGTGTCATTCAATGATGGCAGGATTCGAGTTTGGAGACGACCAGGAGAGCGATTTACTGATGACACAATTCGAGAGGTGGATCGTTATGGTAAGGGTTCTGTCATTGTCTGGGGAGGCTTCTACAGACACGGCAGGACCCCACTCTACATCACCCAAGGCAACTTGACCGGCCCAAGATACCAGAACGAAATCTTGAGACCAATTGTTCAGCCTGCTCTGGAGGCCATAGGTGGTAATGCCATCCTCCAAGATGATAACGCTCGACCCCATCGAGCTCGTGTGGTGAATGAGTTTATTCAGCAACGTGGGATCATCAGGATGGCGTGGCCAGCTCATTCACCTGACCTTTCTCCGATTGAGCACCTCTGGGATGTCCTTGGTCGAAGATTGTCAACAAATCACCCCCTGCCAATAAATGTTGCACAGCTGACTGCATTTCTGCTTCAGGAATGGCAAGCTGTTCCTCAGGATACTCTTCGGACCCTTGTGGACTCGATGCGTCTACGCTGTCTTGAATGCCTTGCTGCAAACGGTGGTCATACCCGATTTTGAAATGTCTATTTGTCCAATATCTATTGTGTGACTTTTGAAAAGGTGGGTGACACACTTAACAGCTTCATTGCGTTTGAATTTGTGTTTCCATTTCTTTACGTGACATGTCAATTTGGTATTCAATAAATGCCGTTTTGACTGATACCAATTACGTTTATATCAGATTTGTTTTATGGTTTCAACCAAGGTTTTTCTAAGTGGCCCTTGACTTTTGACGAGTAGTATATTTCTAGGCTTTATTGTGGCCTAGTACTCGTAATATATCTTCTTCTTGAAGATGTTGTGGTAGAAAGGCACTGAACCACGGGGACAATCGTGATGACAAGATGGCGCTGAGAACGACAGACAAAATGGCGATGAGATGGCGCTGTCACAGATAGATAGATAGATAGATAGATCGATAGATAGATAGATAGATAGATAGATAGATAGATAGATAGATAGATAGATAGATAGATAGATAGATAGATAGATAGATAGATAGATAGATAGATAGATAGATAGATAGATAGATAGATAGATAGATAGATAGATAGATGACACTCTAAATTTGATTTTATCAGCCTCGTGTAGTTCCCGGCGGTCTCTGATGAGACAAAGAATAAATAAGCCTACTGCAACCTCAGGCGACCAACATGAAGCTGGGAACATCATCGCCTAAAACATGTTGATACAGAAACCACCACTGCAAGAGCATGTGAATACTTGGTGAATGTTTCCTGTAAGTCAACCAGATTCATTAGTGTCTCTATGCTCCACAAGGAGCAAATAATGCAAATAATAATGATGATGATGACGGCGATGATGATGATGGTGATGATGATGGTGATGATGATGGTGATGATGATGGTGAAGATGATGATTTTGATGATGGTGATGATGATGATGATAGTGATGATTGGTATGATGATGAAGTTGGCGACGATGATGGTGATGATTTAGTCAAAAATTGACTTTCAGAAACGCTCTTTGACATTCTCGAAGCAAGTCATCACACATGCGACATTTGTAAATGTATCACATTTGTAAAGGCCTTAGAACTATCAATCATGTGATATCGATATCGCAGGATCTCAAAAATATCGATATAAACCTGATTTGTCTGGTCACAGGGTCACGTTTAGCCAGTGGTCACTGACCTGCTAACTAATAAGCCGAGGTCAGTGACTGATTGATTTAAATGTCATCGAGACCCTATTACGCACGCAAAGTCCAAAAGTGGACAAGAATTAAGGAACCTTTACCCTTTTACAACAGTCAGACGTGAGACTGCGTGAGGCAAACATAATATACATGCAGTGGCGTACCTACAATGTAAGGCTCAGATAGCATAAATTAAGTGTGGCCCTTCATATATAATGGGCGCGACAACCATATTCTTTGTTATGCGGGAAATCTTAGCAAAAATGTGTACTATGTACTTAATAGTTAATGAAAGGTTGTTGTTGTTGTTGTTGTTATTGTTATTGATCCAGCGGTGCTAGGGCTCTCGCCCTTCGGCTCAAATGCCATGTAGGGATATTTGCATGTTTTCACAAGTTGTTTTGATTCTCCGTACAAGGTGTTCCATTTATCTGACATCGAAAGAAGGAGCATTTTCCTAACATCATCAAGTGCTGGGCACTCAAAGAGGTAGTGATCAACACTTACGTAGGGGTAGTTACACAGCTGGCAGTCTGGAGAGTGTTGTGGTTGGATTCTGTTCAAGTGACTGTTGAGTAGTATATGATGTGATTTGAGCAGAAAAATTGTGCTCTGATCCCTCCTTGTAAGATGGCCGATGTTGTCATTAGGGTCCGGCTGTTTATATATATATATATATATATATATATATATATATATATATATATATATATATATATATATATATATATATATATATATATATATATATATATATATATATAAGTATTACAAGTTAATAATACTAATAAGTGAATGGGTGCTTGCGTAAAATAAAATGATTGAAATGAAAAGACAAGATCACCAACGTGAAACTGATGTGAAAAACCGGCCAAATGGCTCTGGAACAAGAGATGAGAAGAAGACGCTGGCGATGGATTGGACACACACTGAGGAAACCTGTTGTTAGCTTTACAAGGCAGTCCTTGTTCTGGATCTCCCATGGAAAGAGAGGTAGAGAGAGTCTGTTAAGTCATATTTTAATTAAGGAGAGTTAAGTGTTAAAGACTTGAATGTACGGGTCGGATTTTTTGTACACGCTAGTAAACACGCTCTGCGTGATGAGAGAATTTCTTAGTTGGGAGCTGTATGCTCAGTAATTGTTGAACACAGCTCAACTGACTAGTTGTTAGTTTGTTTTAAAATATGATAAAGCAAACTGTTCGTATGTACCTAGTGAGATTGTTGGGTAGGGACGGTTTGAGCTGGGCGGTGGTCTCACGCGGTGAGTCCGCGCATGTAGTTTTTGGTTACTGAGCTGTACTGAGATACGGTAATCTCGAGACAGTGCGTTCCTGGCAGTGTTCCGGGATGGTTGTTAACCATGTTTTCACTGTGTGTACCAGGGGATATCTTTTGTGAAAAGGGGGAATTTAATAGAGATTGAAAGTATTTTCAGGCCATGTATTGTAGGCCATTACATACATTCATATTTCCGATGATGGATTTTGAAGTTCGATAGATTATAAAAGGGAATGTTCTTTCTCCCAGGAGATGTATTATTCAGGCCTTGGAGTATGTTGATTCAGGCTATATTATTGTAAACTGTGAGGTATGCAGTCCCTTTCTTGAATAGATATTTTGCCATGATGTTTATGATTATGAGCTGCTGTGCTCCGCAGCCTTTGTGCTTGGAATTTTGTGTACCAGTAACTGAGTCCTATGAATTTTCTTACTGATGTCTGATGATCTGTAATGAACTGTTATCGATGATTATATACCTTTGGATTATGCACGCAATTACCTATGGATATTTTTGCTTACCTGATGTGTCATGATTTGCCGTGAACTGTAACCTGTGAAGTGTGCTGTCCCAACGTCAATGTTGCGATGTTAATAAACTGTGAAACGGTACAGCTTGTTCCAACATTCCCTGACTTCTACGTTCGCTGTGGTGTGTGATTACAGTCTGTGTAGATGAACGAACCCTCATCATTCGCGTATGCATATATACCACATTACACATCTGTCGGCCATCTGTAAGCCCGACCTATGCTGATTTGCATATATCAGCGGATTATATTAACACTGTTCTTCCAACAACCACCATTAACATATGTCCAGCCATTCTGTCTGATGTGGTTGTTAAACAATAAACAAGTCTTAACAGTGATCGCATCTATCAGCGAAAGATAATAACATCTGTCTTCTTCCACCACTCATAGTAATGTAACAGAGTCCTACAGACAAGTACATGCAGAATAGAAGAACATGAAAGTGATAAAAAAAAGTACATGGAAAGACCTTGACTGAATAGCACAGGACAGGAGGAGGACGGCGTGAATTTTGTGAAGGCCTATGCTTCTTTAATAGAGTGGTTATAGAGCTGGCCTTTCGTGGCAGAGGTGCTGGGTTCGATTCACGGTGTCGACACGCTCCAGCCTACCCGGCTGTAAATAGGTACCTGACTTTTCTCTTAAGGAAGGAAAAGGCAGTGAGGAAAGAAACTGGTTACTCTCATCATCTCTCGATGCTGGGGCATATTATAGTAAAGTCTCTAACACTTCACTCCCCTACGGTAGTGCATGTACTGAATAGCCATGTATGGACTGACGAGCAAATAAAAAAGACAGTACAGATGCTAGATATAGGGATGTCATTAACTAGTCGGGGAAACCAAAATATCAAACGCATATTGAATATTGCCACGTATCGTTCCCGAGAGAATGGGATCGAAGACGCAGCAAAAGAGATGAATGCAGCTCAGCGACTCACAGCTTGACTGCGGGTGTGAGGGTCAGCGAACCAGAGCTGACCAAGACCTTACTCTGCCTCCAAGTGGTGGTCCTGGAAACAGGTTGCATCACTGCAGTCTGGCCGAGAGAGTAGGGATCGAAGAGGGAAGGCAAAACCCGGTCCCAAAAAATGCCTTGCGGAAGTCGGATGTGCCGGGCCGAAAGGCGCAAATTTCGCAGCTTCGCTGAAAACGGCGACACAACGCAACCAACGTCCTTTTCAGGACTGTGACAGATAATGGTCACAGATTTCTATATCTATTTCCTCATCTACACTTCTCTTTTACCTAAAAGTGCATCTATGTCTGTTTTTAACATAATTTCCTCCTATACTCAATGATGTGTCTTTTTTTTTCTCTCATCGAATTTTCTTACATCTAATTTAGCAAGCATTTAATTTCTGTTCGCAATTTTTCCCTTTGATGTAGGTTTATAGCAGACCTGATTAGCATACGTGAGGCGGTTTCATTTAATTTTGAACGCCAGAGATCGAAATCGTGTAATATGTTGCAACAGAGAAAGGTGGCGTTAAGTTTGATACGTATTTTTCAATAGAGAGCGATCAAGGGGAGATAAAATTTGGGACACAAGATGAGCAATTTTATTGCCTCCCTTGTTAACCAGCTCGCTAGAAAGTAATTAAAACATGGTGAGCATAGCCAGATCGAAGACTTTGCTAGCCCAATTTTAAGCAGTCTGTACGCTGCCAGATGGCAAGACAGAGCGGCAAATTGGTGCGAAGAATTCGTTTGATTCGCAGAACGAGCAAGGAAATATGTAAATCTGGGCGTAGGTGCTAAATGTATTAAGTCTGGGCTATTTCTTTGATTTCTAATATTTAAACCCCAGCAGTTTAGACGTCATTCATTCAGTAGTCCTTAGTGTCAGAAGACAGATCGCTTCGTTCTAGAATACCTTGTAGAGTGAAGTTCTTAGTTTCTCGACATCTAGCCGAGTTCTAGAATACCTGTATAAGTGAAGTTCTCAGTTTCGTGGAGATAGCCTGTAGTTCGGTTTTGGAGGTAATAATATTGACTAGTATTGTCGAGTGATTTTATTGTTAGTCTAAATTTATATTTCACTAAATTTTCTGCGCTGAAGTGTGTTTCTAGAATAGGTCCGTCATTTGATAATTCTCTAAGTTTTACTGTGTTACAGTGGATAGCAGAATAAATATTAATTTCTAGCTAAACTATAATATAAAATTTATTCACTGCGAGTAACCAGTCAGAGAATAATTTAACCATCTAAGTAATGCACTGATACATCATGAGTGTTGATGAAATATGTATTTATTTCTAATTCATGATGATTGATTTCTTTTTAATGACTAGAATTTATTTCACGGGAGTTTTAAACGATAAGACAAGCTCTAAGTTTGCGGTTTATAATTTAAGTTAAATGACCGAAGTGAACATATTCTATTTACGTGTAGGATCGTGTATACTATTAGGGTTGAGTATTTATGTTTTCTCTTCCTTTATACAGTATATGGGTCAAGCCCAACATCTACCAGCGGTTTTTCAGTATATATGAGAATAACCTAGAAGAAACATTTTTGAACTTAAATACGTGGGTTTACAAGTTAAAACCTGTCTGGCATTGTGTTTGCATCCAGAAGGAGACAGAGTACCCATCTCACGAACTTTAAGACTAAATGCAGTAACTGTGCCTATCGAGCCAGATTATAGTTCTTCCCTAAATCTCATGTACATTCAGCCCCTGTGGCGAGAAAAATTACAAACAGTAACATTTCCGACGTTTGAAAAATTGTGGTGTGACCAATAAGTTTATATTGAGAGAGGTTACCAACCTGTGATTTCCTAAGTACTGGAAACCTCGAGATTCTGACATTGTGAGCCCATTTAAAATTTCTTACCTGAACTGATTCAAGTGACATAAACAGTAGTCCTAAAATATAGTTGTAAAGTGAACGCTCCGCGGAACATTGGATGAAACCTGTATCTGCAGAGCTTGGGTTCTCTTTATCAAAAAGAACACGGATTCAGTGTGTGTGTGTGTGTCCTAAAGTTTGCACCTGAAGGTGCAAGACATCAAGTTTGTAGGTAAGAAAGAATGTCAGTGGCCACTGGTGAATGAACAGAGAGAAAGCAGGACTGAGTGATTCCCTTATGGTATAATTTATGCACCCACTTTGTGTTTTCTTTATGCAAGTTTGTTGCTAATGATGTTTTCCTCTTAGAATATGTTAATATATCAACTCTGTTCTTAACCGTAGAGGGAAATCCTAGACCATAGCGTATAAATCTGTGACTCTTTGGAGCTATAACTTTTCTGCTAACGGGATCGTTGGCTCAACAGAGGGGGAAAGGATTACACCTATGGGTCTATTCTTTTAGTAATTCATTAACTTATGTGTATGTGTATTTATATGTGATTGATATTCAAATTTTTGGTTGTGGGGAATTTTCTTATGATAAATAAAATTTACATAAACTTATTCAAGTGTGTCGGTTAGCTTGTCCCAAAATATCCATATTTCATTGATATAGTTTTCACGTTTGTATGTCAAACTGTCGTCACTTATGTGTGTGTGTCGGTGAGTGGTTGATATATAGTACATCTATATAACTGAGTAATCTGTCTGACAAATACTTTCTGTTGTAGAGATAGGCTGAGCGAGAGGATCTCCTCGAGTCTCAGGGACAGACTTACCTAGTTTCCACCATCTCACTCGTGTAAAGCTATTTCTATTATTATCTCCCACTGAGCTATCACCTGTTCTATTTCTATTCAGAAGGGACCAACCGAAGTCTTAATTCCCCTATCACTAATCCACGACAAGGAC
This sequence comes from Oreohelix idahoensis, assembly GCA_024509875.1. Classification (NCBI taxonomy): domain Eukaryota; kingdom Metazoa; phylum Mollusca; class Gastropoda; order Stylommatophora; family Oreohelicidae; genus Oreohelix; species Oreohelix idahoensis. The sequence goes on along the minus strand of JAMPIV010005884.1, from coordinate 268,026 downwards.
GAACGAGGAAGAAGAAGAAGTTCCCGAGAATCTTTGAGGAGAAGAAAAAAGAAATGGCCGACTATTTTGTCAGGTCTATCAAAAAGAGGAGTGTAACATGAGACTGTGAATGGGACTGCCATCTCATCATCTCAAACAAATTGCTCAAGAAACGATTGTTGCAAAAGTATATTGAACATTGCCACGTGTCGTTACCGTTGATTTTCGAGGAGAAGAAGAAAGAATGAATCATCAATCAATACCCTTTAGCTCCCCGAGGAGCATAGGCCTTCAACAAACACATGCCAAGTCTTCCTGTCCCGTGCCATCCACTCAAGTTCTTTCCATGTTTTCCTCATCATTTTCACCTCTGTATCCAGTTCTCTTGTCCATGTGGTTGTTTTTTTTAATCTACCTTTGCCTCTCTTTCCCTGTGGATTCCAGAACAAGGACTGCTTTGTAATGCTATCAACAGGTTTCATCAATGTGTGTCCTTTCCATCGCCAGTATCTTTTTCTCAACACTTGTTCCACTGGCCCTTGTCTGGTTCTTGTCATCAATTCCATATTTGTGACTTTTGTCATACCATTTCAGTCCTTCTATTCTACGCAAGCACCCGTTTATAAAAGTCTGTAGCTTTTTGGTTGTTGCTTTTGTTGCTGTCAGTGTCTCAGAGCCATACAATAGGACTGACTTCACATTTGAGTTGAAGATTCTTTTTTTCGTGGCAGCAATAAAGACAAAATTGGAGGGACAGACAGTGATGTCAAGAATACAAAATATAAAAGAATACAAAAGCAAGAGGAGCTTTCATTGCATTGGGAAATATATGGAGATCAAGACAAATCGGATCCAACACGAAAATAAGAATCTTCAACTCAAATGTCAAGTCAGTACTATTATATGGCTCTGAGACACGGAGAACAACAAAAACAACAACCAAAAAGCTACAAACTTTCATAAATGGGTGCTTGCGTAGAATAGAGGGATTAAAATGGTATGACAAGGTTCCCAACGTGGAACTGATGACAGGAACCAGACAAGTGCCAGTGGAACAAGAGATGAGAAGAAACGATGGCGATGGATAGAACACACACTGAGGAAACCTGTTGATAGCATTACAAGGCAGTCCTGGAACCCCCAAGGTAAGAGAGGCAGAGGTAGACCAAGAAGCACACGGAGAAGAGAACTGGAAACAGAGGTGAAAATGATGAGGAGAACGTGGAAAGAACTTGAGATGATGGCACGCGACAGGAGGACTTGGCATGTGTTTGTTAAAGGCCTACGCTCCTTTGGGAGTGAAGGGTTGTTGAGGATTGTTTCATGTTTACAGGCATTTGGATTTGTCGACGATCCGAATGACTGTATCATTCATTCATAACCCTCCACTCCCAAAAGAGCATAGGCCTTCAACAAACACATGCCAAGTCCTCCTGTCCCGTGCCATCATCTCAAGTTCTTTCCATGTTCTCCTCATCATTTTCACCTCTGTTTCCAACTCTCTTCTCCATGTACTTCTTGGTCTTCCTCTGCCTCTCTTGCCCTGGGGGTTCCAGAACAAGGACTGCCTTGTAATGCTATCAACAGGTTTCCTCAGTGTGTGTCCTATCCATCGCCATCGTCTTCTTCTCATCTCTAGTTCCACTGGCACTTGTCTAGTTCTTGTCATCAGTTCCACGTTGGTAACCTTGTCATACCATTTTAATCCCTCTATTCTACGCAAGCACCCATTTATGAAAGTCTGTAGCTTTTAGGTTGTTGTCTTTGTTGTTCTCCATGTCTCCGAGCCATACAATAGGACTGACTTCCCATTTGAATTGAAGATTCTTATTTTCGTGTTGGATCCGATTTCTCTTGATCTCCATATATTTCCCAATGCAATGAAAGCTCCTCTTGCCTTTTGTATTCTTATTTTGATATCGCTGTCTGTCCCTCCAACTTTGTCTATATTACTGCCAAGATATGTGTATGATTCTACATCTTGAATTGGTGTTTCTTCAAGTTCAACCCTGTTATCATTACCTGCATTTATTCTCTTTATTTTTGTCTTTTCCCTGTGTATTTTCAGACCCAATTGCTGTGACCTCTCATCGAGTGTTTTCAATTTGTCCTGCATCTGATTACGGTTATGGGACAGAAGAGCCAAGTCATCAGCAAAATCCAGATCATCCAACTGCTTAGTCAGAGTCCACTGGATTCCATTTCTGTTGTGTGTTGTCGATGATCTCATAACCCAATCTATTGCCAGCAAGAAAAGAAATGGAGACAAGAGGCATCCCTGTCACACTCCTGTTCTTATCCCAAACGGTTCTGTAAGCTGTCCTTCGTGAAGAACTCTGCATGTCATGTCTTCATATGTTTTCTTTATTAAATTAATGATCTTCAGGGGAACTCCATAATGCCTCATCAATTTCCAAAGTGATTCTCTGTCTACACTGTCAAATGCCTTTTCGTAGTCCACAAATCCGATGTATAGTGGTGAATTCCATTCCAGACTTTGTTCAACTATTATTCTCAAAGTGGCTGTCTGGTCTGTACATGATCTGTTTTGTCGAAAACCTGCTTGTTCATCTCTCAGTTTCTTGTCTATGGACTCTTTTAATCTCTCAAGATAATCCTGTTTAATACTTTTCCTGGCACTGATAGTAACATTATTCCTCTATAATTTGTGCACTCTTGTAAATTTCCCTTCTTAGGCAACTTAACCAGATATCCTTCCTTCCATTCTGCTGGTATCTCTTCCTTTTCCCAGATTTTACCAAGTAATTTATATAACATCTCTGTACCCGTGTCGATATCTGCTTTGATGGCCTCTGCTGGAATGCCATCAGGTCCAGACGCTTTTCCCTCTCTTAGAAGCTTTATGGCTTTCTTTATTTCTTCCTTCGTTGGTCTTTCACCGTTAATTTGTAGCTCTTCTTCTGCTGGCTGGATGTCAGGGGGGTTTTGTGGAGCTGGTCTATTGAGAAGGTCCCCAAAATATTCTGTCCACCTCTTCATTTGCTCTTGTATATTGCTGAGCAGTTTCCCATTCTTGTCTTTTATGAGGCAACTTGTTTGCTTGTATTTCCCTGTTAGCTTCTTTGTGCTGCTATACAGTTCTCTCATATTTCCTTTGGCTGCAGCATCTTCTGCCTCTCTTGCCAACTCCTCAATATACTTCCTCTTGTCTCTTTTGATACTTCTTTTTACTTCTTTGTTTGCTTCTGTGTACACTTCTTGAGCCTTGGCTTTGGAGCTTCTAGTTTTGCTTGTGTTTAACTCTGCTTTCTTGTTTTTTCTGTCTTTTATCTTATTGATGGTTTCTGTTGTTATCCATGCTTTTTGTTGTCTTTCCCTTTTCCCCAGTATTTCTTCACATGTCTCCTTCCATACTGTTTTGACCTGCTGCCAATAGTCTTCTGTATTCTCTATATCTTCCAGCTGTTGGAGCACTTGGAATTTGTTGGATACTGTGACCGCAAATTTGTCTCTTGTTTCTTGATTTCTTAGCTGTCCTACATTAAACTGATGTCTATAATTTTGCATTGTTGCATATCTCTTGAGTTTCATTTTTACTTTGGCTATCAGAAGATGGTGATCTGATGCCACATCTGCTCCTCTATATACCTTTACATCCTGCAATGATGATCTAAACTTCTTGTTTATGCATATATGATCAATCTGATTTTCTGTTCTATGGTCTGGTGATATCCATGTTGCCTTGTGTATTCTCTTATGTGGAAACATGCTTCCTCCTATAGCCAGTTGATATGAAGCACAGAAGTTTGCGAATAGCTCTCCATTTTCATTCATTACTCCTAGCCCATGTTTTCCCATGACTTCTTCAAATCCAGTGTTGACTGTACCTATCTTTGCATTCATGTCACCCATCAAAATTGTGATGTCTCTTCTTTTTACTTTATCCATAATTTCCTGTAGTTTAGTATAAAATGCTTCTTTCACAGACTCTTCTTTGTCATTAGTTGGTGCATAACATTGGATGACATTTACATGAATTTTCTTTTTAGCTGTTTTGAAAGAAGCTGTTATTATTCTGGGTCCAACAGCTTCCCATTCAATTAGTGCTTCCTGTGCTTCTTTAGATAACATATGAGCTACCCCTTCACTGTGGTGTGAACTTTCATCTTCATGTCCTGAGGACAGCACCAATTCACCTGTGATGAGTTTCTTCCTGTCTACCCCCTTCCACTTTGTTTCACACATTCCCAGAACCTCGATTTTGTATTCCCTCATTTCTGCTGCTACTTGCGCCACTTTCCCTTGTTCGTTTAATGTCCGAACATTCCAGGTGCCAAATCTGGAAGTTCTCCTAGAAGAAAGAAGGTTAGTCAGCAACACAGACTCCTTTCGGCTTTCTCTGTGTTGCATCATACGCCTCCCCGCGAGAGGACCTTCCCCTGACTTGGATGGCTGTGTTTTATTTTCTTTATTTGACTTGTCCATATTTGTTAAAGTTTTTTGTGGTTTAAAATTTTTTTTTACAGGATGGTGTAACCGGCCCCATGCCCAACACTCCTTAGTCGCTTTTTACGACATTCTTGGTAGGGGACAGTGTTACTATTCTTTGCTCCCCTTTCGGGCCCCGGTAACACACGGGTGGACTGTATCATGGAACACCTCAAACGAATAGAGATATATCTCATCGACCGATGTCGATGATTGTTGCATGTGTGCAGGCATTTGGGTTTGGCCAACTCGAATTGCTGCACCATGGAACATCGCAATTGAATAGAGTAACGACATGGTACGCATATCTCTATGCATGACGCGTATGTCTCGGTAACGTCATTCGACTTGTGGGTTTTGACCCCTACGGCAGTGTTTTTCAGAAGTGTGGCCATTGCCACTTATATTGTGTGGTATAACCACTTAAAAGTGTGTGGCGTCGTCCACTTATTAGTTGTGGGCTGGGAAGCCACTTGAGCAGTGTATTTCGTGGATCAAACGTAAGGCGTATCGTTCCTAACGCAGTTTGTATAATTATGGCAGATTAGCCTGGCGTGGTATGCCAAAGGAACATTATGGTACTAGCAATAGTGTAAGACTAGTATAGATGGATATTATATAGCTAGCAGTAGACATAAGTCTAGCTTAAGAAGTGTATTGCGAAACTAGCAGGATAATTAAGTCTAGTGCAAAAGGCTATTGAATAAACTAGCGACGGGAGTAAGTCTAGTTAGCCTCTGAATTTATGCCAAAGGACATTGGCCGTTTAAAAAGGAACTGACCTCTAACCAGAACTCTAGATAGTATAAAATCAGCTACTCAACGATCAAGATTATTACATAACCAAAAGAAAATATTAAGATCCTTCAAACCAGGTGAAAAAGTTTGGTTATTGCTACCTCATAACGATAACAAATTACTAATATCATGGCAAGGTCCATTTGATATTATCAAACAAGTCACAGATGTTGACTATTCTGTGAACGTTAGAGGGAAAATCAAAACCTTCCATGTCAACATGCTAAAATTAGCAGTTGAAAGACCACAGGAATTAATTCCTGTCATTAACTCTATTAGTGATTCTTCACATCATACTGCTTCTTTTGCAGTTGTCCATGAGGAAGATACCACGTCGTCTATCCCTTTACAATTCCAATTACCTTCTTTGCAATCATCGGAATCTTGGAAGGACGTGACTATTTCTTTTTCACTATCTTCTTCACAACAAGATCAAGTTCGGGATATTCTTATTTCTTTCAATGATGTCCTCACTGACCTTCCAGGTCAGACATCACTTATATCCCATGACATTACTCTTACTGATTATAAACCTATCAAACTTAGACCCTATCCTATATCTTTACACCACAAAGATAGGGTAGAGAAAGAGTTAAAAGAGATGATACGTTTGGGTGTGATATCTCCTTCGGAATCACCATATGCATTCCCAATGGTGATTGTTAAGAAGAAGGATGATTCTTTACGTATTTGTATTGACTTTAGGCAATTGAACAAAATTACAATCACAGACGGGGAGCCTATGCCTCTTTTAGATGATCTTCTGTCAGAATTATCTAATGCTACTTTCTTTAGCAAACTAGATCTCTCTAAAGGCTACTGGCAAATCCCTCTTGCCGAAAATGCCAAACCTTACACAGCCTTCACAACTCCTTTTGGTCTCTACCAATGGAATTACATGTGTTTTGGTTTAGTGAATGCACCAGCGACGTTTGTGCGCATGATGCGCCGCCTTCTTGGCGATCGTAAAGATGTCATCACGTACATCGATGACATCTGCCTATTTCATGACTCGTGGGAAGACCATATTGATGGTTTAACTTCTCTTCTACATACGTTACGTATGCATGGTTTGACTGTGCGACCTTCAAAGGTCCAAATAGGTTGTCAGGAAATTTCTTTTCTTGGTTACCGCATAGGTAACCACAAACTATATCCTGACGACAATACAGTCAAAAGAATTCTAGAGATTTCTACCCCTTCATCTAAGAAGCAGGTTAGAAGCATTTTGGGCTTAATTAATTATTACCATAAATTCATCCCGCATTTCGCACAACTATCTACACCTTTGTCCGCACTGTTGACCAAAGGTAGTCCTAATAAGGTACGTTGGGACCAAGATTGCGAAAGCGCCCTGGTAACAATTAAGAAATTATTTAGTAATGCACCTATATTATTATTACCGAATATACGTATTCCATTCATACTTCAATCAGATGCCTCGAGTTACTCAATGGGTGGATGTTTGCTACAATGCTACAAGGAAACACTCCATCCTTGTTTCTACGTATCAAGGAAACTAACTTCGGCTGAACAGAAGTATGCGACAGGTGAACGTGAGCTCCTGTCAATGGTCTGGTGCCTGGAGAAGCTGTCAAGATATCTCATCGGCACGCACTTTTACATTATGACGGACCACAGTCCTCTTACGTACATAACATCTAGAACAATACGTAACTCTCGAATACACCGATAGTACTTGTTGATTCAGGAATTTTCGTTTACGATTCTGCCTATTGCTGGAAAAGACAATAACTTGGCGGATCTTCTGTCGAACAACTCCTCTGATAAGAAAATGAATTAACTCTTTAGTTACCATTTTGAGATGTGCTATTATTATTGTTATAAAATTTATTGTGTGTACTTAATGAGTATGATGATAGTACAGGTGGATAGTACTTATACTAATATATTCTAGAGACGTACATCTTCTCCACCACTGTCTCACGTGCCACAAGTATCACGTTTGGAAGTGAGGGGGATGATGTTGAGGATTGTTTCATGTTTACAGGCATTTGGATTTGTCGACGATCCGAATGACTGTATCATGGAACACCTCAAACGAATAGAGATATATCTCATCGACCGATGTCGATGATTGTTGCATGTGTGCAGGCATTTGGGTTTGGCCAACTCGAATTGCTGCACCATGGAACATCGCAATTGAATAGAGTAACGACATGGTACGCATATCTCTATGCATGACGCGTATGTCTCGGTAACGTCATTCGACTTGTGGGTTTTGACCCCTACGGCAGTGTGTTTCAGAAGTGTGGCCATTGCCACTTATATTGTGTGGTATAACCACTTAAAAGTGTGTGGCGTCGTCCACTTATTAGTTGTGGGCTGGGAAGCCACTTGAGCAGTGTATTTCGTGGATCAAACGTAAGGCGTATCGTTCCTAACGCAGTTTGTATAATTATGGCAGATTAGCCTGGCGTGGTATGCCAAAGGATTATTATGGTACTAGCAATAGTGTAAGACTAGTATAGATGGATATTATATAGCTAGCAGTAGACATAAGTCTAGCTTAAGAAGTGTATTGCGAAACTAGCAGGATAATTAAGTCTAGTGCAAAAGGCTATTGAATAAACTAGCGACGGGAGTAAGTCTAGTTAGCCTCTGAATTTATGCCAAAGGACATTGGCCGTTTAAAAAGGAACTGACCTCTAACCAGAACTCTAGATAGAGATTAATGAACATGTGTTAATGAAATAACGAGAACTCTTGCAGAACGTACATGAATGTGATATGACTTTTGTTCCCATGTAGTTGGTGTCTGCTCATGGAATGAAATCATTAATTAAATATTTTGAGTCGTCAAAATCACGGTCTTATCAACTGACGTATTCTGAGTTGAGTTAAATGCTGTCTATATTCAACTAATCATGACCAGTGATAATTAATGCCTGAACACGCTGCATCTCTCACTGCTAATATAATTAATAAGACAAGAGACTAATTCAGGTCAGTCAATGGTCGAATATTTAATATGAAACATGTTCAACTAAGAATGCATCACACGGGTTAAAGCAGACAATATCGATACCAACGAACAGTATTACGGAATCCTATAAAAGTGATATAAGAACTCGAAGGACTTCGACTGTCGGAACAGAATACGCATATAACAACTTGGTCATCCTAAATACTTGGTGTCATAAATAGAAGCCCTACAACAACCGAAGTTGTAAAAGAAGTCCTTAACAAGGGTTATGAATGAATGTGTACAATTCTACATCCTTTAGTGGTGTTTCTTCAAGTTAAACCTTGTTATTATTTCTTGCATTTATTCGCATTATTTTTGTCTTTTCCCTGTGTATTTTCAGACCCAATTGCTGTGACCTCTCATCGAGTGTTTTCAATTTGTCCTGCATCTGATTACGGTTATGGGACAGGAGAGCCAAGTCATCTGATTATGGTGATGGGACAGAAGAGCCAAGTCATCTGATTATGGTGATGGGACAGGAGAGTCAAGTCATCTGATTATGGTGATGGGACAGGAGAGCCAAGTCATCAGCAAAATCTAGAAGGAAGAATAGGTCTTCTGTTTCTTCAGGCAAAAGAGGTGACTAATATGAGATTGTGAATGGAACTGGCAACCTCATGAAGTAACACAAGTTGCTACAGCCACTTGCGCTGTAAGAGCATATGAATTCTTTGGTGTGGGCCTTCTTCAAGGAGGACAGATGCCGTGATGGTCCCATACCTTACAAGAAGTTAAATGGAAATTATGATTATAAATGTTGATGATGCTGAACATTAGTCGGGAAGCGGAGTAACATTAATTTCAAATAGGAATAACGCTATCTATCTATCTATCTATCTATCTATCTATCTATCTATCTATCTATCTATCTATCTATCTATCTATCTATCTATCTATCTATCTATCTATCTGTCTGTCTGTCTGTCTGTCTGTGTGTATGTGTCTGTCTGTCTGTCTGTCTGTCTGTGTGTCTCTGTCTGTCTGCCTGCCTGCCTGTCAGTCTGTCTTCCTGTCTGCCTGTCTGTCTGTCTGTTTGCCTTCCTGTCTGCCTGCCTGTCTATCTGTCTGTCTATCTATATATCTGTTAATCCCGTATACTCGTTTATCTGTCCTTCAGATGGCCGATGAGACAAGGGTCATCATTTCGAGACCAAACGAAATTGCGATACGTTAACAAAATCAACCGCCTGTCCGCTGGTTGGCCTTGCTCCGGTGCTCCGTTTGACCGATTGACCACTTGACCAATACCTGACCGCGTCAAGAGTGCAGTCAGCACTAACGCCAAGACCAGGAAAATTGGTTGGGAATATGTTAAAGATATCAATCTACAGACGAAGTTGAAAGGGGAAACAGCGGGTAAAGAATAAGTGAATTCGGCTAGTTATTACAAAAATAAAAAGACATCACCCCCCTCCTCCCAATTTTTTTTTTTCAGGAGAGAGAAATTTTTTAACAGAACGGATATTTACATATTTTAAAAGCAAAAAAAAAAAAAAAAAAAAATAAGATGTATATGGCTAGCTGTAATGCATCTATCAAGTATTGCAGAACGATTTAAAAAAAAGGATAAAGTCAACAATAATGCTTGTAGATACGTATTAAGAAAGTTAGGAGCAATTCTGGGAAAGATATGATGAAATCTTACGAAGACTGTTCAAATAGAAGGTAAGGTAAAGGATTCCGTTACACGCCCATTGGGGCATATTGGGAATATGGTGTTAGGCCCATTTTTTCTTGACCATCGGCACACTAGGGGTGATGTGGTCAGCATTACGTCGGCCGCCTTAACCTTCCCAGAGTTGCTCTGGTACGCAGTTTTTGAGGCTGGGTCGACCCCGGTGTCGCGAGAAGGTAGATGTTATTTTAAAGAATAAGATATCGTGGACATAAAGGTGTATCAGATGATACCAGGATAGTGCCAGATAAGAGTCTGGTCTTATCAGTAATACCCCTTCTCTGAAAAGAGTAAGGGTGTATAGACAACTAAGGTAGGGTCTAGCTGTATCAGTTCCCAGAGAAGATGGTAAAGTAGTACTCTGAGTCCTTATTTGCTACCTCTCCAGATCCTCCTATGTTAATATGGTAGTTATTACTGTTATTAACTCTGCTAGGGGTAATTATTTAATTAAATTCACCAACAAGGACTGCAACTTAACTTGAAGAATTTAAGTAAGTCTGCTGGTAAATATTTACAATTTATTTGTACATTTACTTTTTTCTGTTTGAAAAGTTTTAAAAGAAATCATATTACAACATTAAATAAATAATAAAATGTTCAACAAAGTCTTTCACTGAATTAAACTGTCTTTCCTATAGAGAAAGTCTTGCTTGATTGGTCTCTCTCTGATTAAGTAATATTTATTAATTTCACAGCTCTGATTGAGATCTACACTGCTATAGTCATCATAAAATGTTAATTTTATTTTTGGTGAACAGGGATATGCTGTACAGTTGCCTTTGTGGGCAACTTATCTGAGTCACTGAAGATGGCTCCCTCTGATATTGGATAGAAATATTTGCTGAAATTCTTCCAAGTGGTATACACGAGATGTCTGGCCCTCTGACATAGATCGGCACTGCATCCGTTGTAACCTCAGTAAGAGATGCCTCTTGTATATTTGTTAGGTTTACAGGATAAAACCTGAAACGAAGTTAAATGCAATCCCTGTATTTCTCTATCAATATCCCTCTGTGACACGGATGGGGATGATAGACAGTTTCAGACAGAGTGCTAGCAGAGGCACAATATATAATATAGTAGCAAAAATCAGTTCACTGTGATTATAAATTTCTTCTACATCCTTAATTATAATCCGTTTCCCATGATCCGCCTCCCTACAATAATTTGGTCGTGAATAAAACTACTAAGTAATATTTCAAACTATACAGTAATCCAATTACTTTCATCCTTCCTTCTTCTTCTTCTTCTTCGATCCTTAACCACCGACCGTCAAAGCAGTAAGTGGCCATCACGCCTAGTGGCGTCTTGTAGGGCAACAACAAATTGATTCCACTTTGCACGGTCGGTGGCCATCCTTCGTACAGTGCCCCAACTCTGGTTCATTCTTTGCATCTCAGCCTCCACAGTCCTCCGCCAAGTTGTTTTTGGTCGGCCTCTCTTTCGCTTTCCTTCAGGGGTCCAAAGCATAGCTGTTCTTGTGATGGCATCGGGGTCTCTTCTGAGGACATGACCAACCCAGCTCCAGCGTCTGCCAGCTATGATGGTATGCATGTCCTCTTGCTTGCTACGAGTAAGCAGATCTTGGTTGGTGATGGTATTCGGCCAAAAGATTCGGTGAATTTTTCTTAGGCATGTTGTGTGAAAAGAGGACAATTTTGACATTTCCTTCTCTGTGACTCCAGCATTCCGCACCATAGAGAAGCACAGAAAGCACGCAACTCTGGTATAGTCTTAATTTTGTGCTTGTGCTGTATTGGGAGGACTTCCAGATGTTATTTAGGCTAAAGAAGGCTGTTCTTGCCTTATTCATTCTGATGTTGATGTCTTTGCCTGCCCCACCGTCTGGTGTTACTATGCTTCCTAGGTATGTGAAGGTATCTGTCTGTACCAGTTGCTGATTCCTTACTGATATGGGCTCAGGGTTGCTCACATTGAGCGTCATGACCTCAGACTTCTTTAAATTGATGTTCAAGCCCACCTGCTGGCTAATTTTATTAAGTCTATCCGTTTTTTCCTGGATGTGTTGATGTGAATGTGCCAGCAGTGCAATGTCATCTGCATATTCCAGATCTTCCAATGTTGAAAATGTAGTCCATCTTATTCCTCTTGGACTGCCCTCTGTTGTCTGTCGCATCACCCAGTCTATGACTGTTAAAAATAGAGTGGTTGATAAGGGGCATCCCTGTCGTACTCCTGTCTTCACCTCGAAGGTTAGGTTGCTCTGCCCAACACTACACGTAAAGTTGGCATAGAGGCTTTTTTATGATTGACACTATGCAGCTTGGAATTCCATAAGCCCTCAGTATTTTCCATAAACTGTCCCTATGTATGCTGTCAAAAGCCTTTTCAAAATCAACAAAATTTATGTAAAGCTGGCTTTGCCATTCTGAGCACTGCTCTATAATGTTCCTGAGAGTGAATATATGGTCTACACATCTTCTGTTCTTTCTAAATCCTGCTTGTTCTTTCCTCAGTTTGTAGTCTACTGCCTTTGAAATTCTCTGTATAATTATCCTGCCTAATATTTTGCTGGGAACTGAGAGAAGAGTGATTCCTCTCCAATTATTGCAGTCTGAAAGATCTCCCTTCTTGGGCAATTTGACAATTATTCCTTTGTTCCACTCTGATGGTGTTGTCCCCGTTTTCCACACTTGTGCAAATAGTGGTTCTAATAGTTCTGCTGCTAGCTCAGGGTCTGTCTTAAATAGCTCTGCATTTAAGTTATCATGGCCCGGAGCTTTACCGTTCTTTAACCCTTTGATTGCTGTGATGATTTCTTCTTTTCGTGGAATGTCTGTATTTACATCTAGATCGTTTTCAGCCTCAGGAACATTCAATTGTGTCTCTGGTATTTCCTTGTTCAGAGTTTCTCTGAAGTGCTCTGCCCATCTTGTTTCCTGTCCCTCTGCTGTCTTGATGAGATTTCCTTGCTTCTCTCTTACTAATGTAATATTGTTTGCACCTTGTTTTCCGCTGATGAATTTAATTATTTTGTATACTTTGCTTTGTTCATTTCTCAGTGCTGCCTCTTCTGCCTGTTTTGCAAGATCGTCTAGGAAATTCCTTTTGTTGGCTCGGGTTTGGCGTTTAACTTCCCTGTCCAGTTGACTGTACTGTTCGCTATATAGTTGCTTTAACCTGGGGGACTTCGCTTCTGTTTTCTTTCTTTTCATTTCCTTTCTCATCTTTATGGTGTTTAGTGTTTCTGGTGTTATCCAGTCTTGCTTCTTCCTTTCCTGGAATCCTAAGCATGATTTGCTACTTTCCTTATATATTGTTGAAATGGTGTTGAAATTCTGGTCTATATCATCAGTCAATGTCTTTTCCTGGCTTTTGGAAAATTGATATCGTTTCTTAATGTCGGCCGCAAAAGCTTTTCTGGTAAGGGGGTCCTTCAATTTGCTGATGTCAAACCTTTTCTGTGTAGTTACAGTTGGTCCAGCCCTTCTTAGTTTCACTTTCAGTTTTGCTACTACTAAATGGTGATCGCTTCCCACATCTGCACCTCTTCTTACCTTCACATCTTGTAATGCATGTCTCCATCTACCGTTAACCATGATGTGGTCTATCTGGTTACTGTCCCGACCATTTCGTGATTCCCATGTTAACTTGTGAATTTCCTCATGTGGGAAAAGTGTTCCTCCAATTCATCCTTCCTTATGGTCCTGGTATGTGTGTCATTCCATTAAGAAATACTTCTTTAAATGCTTTTCCAAACTTACAGACACACTTTGGCCATCATTCTCAATTTATTTTGAATATACACAGGCGGGTAAGTCCTTCAGAAATTACAGAATGGTTGCAGAAACACGTTTACACACTCCCTATCGTTAAGGTGACCATATTTTCAAAACCCGAATCCGGGACAAAATAATAGATTTGACCTATTTCAATGCAAAAAATCGGGACAAAAGGGTAAAGATAAGATCAAAAGTCGGGACATGTCCCGGAAAAATCAAGTTGATGTCAATTTAAAATAATATACATTTGAATAACATTGAATAACATACATTTTACTGTATAAGTTTACCTACTTAAACTAATAAGAGAGAAAAACATCAATAATCCTTACTGAAGGTGAAGCTGAGTTGCTGTACTTTTCAGATGAGTGGATTTTTATCAATAGGTCCTTCTTTGCAAGCAGCATCTTAAAAAACTCGACACATGTTTCCTCACAGTTCACTTTGGTTGTCAACATAGCTTTCAAAGTTTCAACACCTAGCTGTGTTTTATTACTTGCCCATAAGCTGTTCATCAAAGAAAACACTCTTTCTGTGGCAGCATTTGTTCCAGGTAGATAGAAAAAAAAAACTCTGCCAACTTCAAAATATTTGAAAATGTCACATTATTGTTTTTGAAGTGGGAAACCATTTCAATCCAATGTTGTGGTGGCAATGTTTTTTTGGCACTCCATTCACTAATTTTCTGAGAAGTAACAAACTGCTTCATACAAGGTATAGACATATTCGTCATAAATTTCAGTTTCTGTAAAGTGGGCTGAAGGTAATGTTTGAATCACTAGTGATGATGATATCTCAATATCTGCCCAAATTGGTATTCTGTTCAGCGTTACCCAGCTGTAGGATTCTAGGTCTTGAAAATTTTTTGCAGCCCATTAATTCAAATAATTGAAAGCTGTTTCATAGAACGAAGAAACGCTAGCATGAAACTTTTTCACATCCTCCTTTGGAAGTCCTTCCATTTCCAGCTTTTCAAGGATTAGCTTAACTCTTGGTGGCAAGAAACAGTCTTCCAGTTTGGACTTCAAAATAGTTTTCAATCTGTTGATGCTGTCAATGACTTCAAACACAGTGACCGTCTGTCCCTCTATTTTGTGCACTGCTTCGTGGAATGGAGAGGCCTGACTGTGAACAAAAACAAGCCATGCCTCAGATAGAGGATTTTCAAAGAATGTCTGTATAAAAACTGGGCATCTGTCTTGAGATTGAAAATATGATTTTAGAGGCAGGAACATCTGAAGAACCCTTTCAACAGCAGGCAGCAGAGCAAGCCACTTAGTCTGAGCATAACCTAAGATCATCTGGAAGTCTGTTTCCACAAACTGGCAAAACTCCTTGAGTCTTTCAACTCGTACTGTGTATGATTTGAAGAGTAGATAAATTTTAGCAATAATCAGCTCGACATCAACAGGCAGTACATCTGCAGCTGTTCGAACAGTGTTGTGAAAAATATGACCTGCACACCCAACTCCTATAAGACCATGTCCAAGGTTTTCTTGCAGTTTTTTGAAAACATTTTTCTGTCCTTTCCTTTCAGCACCTCCAAAATTGGAATTTGTGTTGTCTGCGCATAATCCAACTACTTTTCTGTCTAAACCATTTTCAGTTATGCAGTCTTTAAGAAAACTACTTGCAATATCAGATGTTTCACCTGGCAATGACTTTAACTCTAATATTTTAATTTTCACTCCATTACTGTGATCAAAGTATCTGACAAGCAAAGGAAAAATCTTGAATTCTTTGTGGTTGGATGCATCTGTCAGTACAGAAATAAATGTAGACTTTTCTAGGTCACACCTTACCTCATTTAGAATATGGGGTGCCAAGACATTTCGAATAATGGCTTCTGTTTTCGTACGTGCACATGCAAATTTTGGCTCTAAAGTAACCTGAAGTAATTTTGATGTGCAATCCATAGACCTGAAAGTATGATTGTGTAGCACTGTATGGTATGCAAAGGCGCCTTCTATAGCAGCTAATTGCTCTTCTTGGTCACCAATTTTATCAGCTCTGAAGAAAGTGGTTAACGACGAGCTTGATGCAGCTGTAACGACGGCTCTCTTATGTTTCTCACTGCTTATGTGGTTCTTAATATCACCACGTCCACTATGGCTTGTCGAAAACCTGGAGGCACATATATTGCATCGTACATTGAAGTTTGATGTACTCTTTTTAATAAACGGATATTGCTTTTGTAAAACTTCATTGAAACTGCATTTACACTTTGGTACCATTTCTTACAACAATAACAAAATATGCACAAATAGTTCACCGTTTAAATTAAATAAACGTATACCGTACGCAAAATCTTGATACTTTACCACTACCAAAAATTTAAAATAGTTGCGAATATCACATTGGAACTACAAAACTAATTCGCGGTCCTGACAACCTCTTGTGCTGTTTCGGCGCCAGTTCACTAATAATTAAAAATTCCCTCAAGTCAGCCACGGAGTAATAATTTTTTTTTTAATCTGTGAGATTTATGCCAAATTGGCAAATTCGTCCAAAACCGGGACAAATTGGCGTCCCGAATTGCATCGAAAAAAAGTCGGGACAAATTATCAAAAATGGTCGAAAACTGGGACTGTCCCGGAAAAACCGGGACGTCTGGTCACCTTACCTATCGTACAAGTGGATTAATCAATATAAATACACATAATTATATATATGTGTATATATATATATATATATATATATATATATATATATATATATATATATATATATATATATATATATACACATATATATATATGTATATATACATTCGTTCTTACCCTCCGGCACACACACAGACGAGCTGATAATGGTTGTTTAAGGTCTGCTTTCAAGTACAGAAGGCAAATCGCTTCCACTAACACTTGCTTTCTTTTGCCGCTCGCTGTAGATTTCACATAGTGTGACTGACCTGATTCTGTTAGACACGCGCTATACAAGGTATATAGTGTGACCTCGAGCGTCCGAGGCAGTTCCCCAACGAATGTGTTTTGTTTTCAGAAAATATTGGTAAATTTTGCCTATTGTGCAAATCAGGAAAACTAAGATTTTATTTATCTAAGTTATTCCTGGAGCGATTTTATTCATCTAAAGTTTAAATTACGCCCTATAATATTCTACATATTTCTAGTAAACAACTTTTTTCATTCCTAAATGCATTTTATTCTATGCGTACGTTACACAGCTAAATAATGGACTAACCTGAGGCTTCGATGCATTCAACCAGAGATCTCTCCCGTCCTATATCAGTATACCTTGTATGTAAATGTATTAGTACTTACGGGTAGAGCAACATCCTTAATATCGTTTTGGTAGCCTCTTCCAAGTGGTACTTCTTTCCTAATGCTGTAGTTAATTGTCCTTCGATACTGGTTTGCACATATTTGGACTTCCATTTTATTTATCCAAGGCTCTAGTCAACACGGCATAACGGAGCGTTCTGATTGGTCTGTGTATCTTGCAGTTCTTACAATGTATGGCGCGCGGTGTGGTCAGAGTTATGCAGAATTCGTGTTGTGGTACAGACGTCACTTCATGACACCCGGAGCCGTTTGCGGTCTAAAAAATCTCACTTCAACTGGGGATCGAACCCTGGTCCGAGCTAGGCAGCCAGTGCACTAACCACTGCGCTACTGCGGCTCCATTGTTCAAATAGAGACAACCTTTATAAACTTGTTCCTGGGGGTATCTTCTGAAACACATACATAATAGCACTGCTGCTCAATCAGGTATGACAGACAAGTCGACTAATATGAGATTATGTATGAGGCTGGCAGCCTCACCGTGTAACACAAATTGTTAGAGAAACCACCAACGTAAAAGTATGTGAATGCTTTATTTGCAGGCTTCCTGCAAATGGGTCAGCTGCAGTGGTGGCCCCTTGCTCCACTGGGGACGAAAAGGACAATGAAGATGTATAAATTTATTACATTTGTGTTTTTAAAACATCGTAAAACTTACAGAAGCTAGGAACAACAATGTTAATGTTAATCAGAATTCTCAAACGTATCACTTCCCACCGACAGTATCTGCTATAGGACTATCTTTTACATATATTTGTTTCTCTGTCAGTTTGTGTTTGTGATATGTTTTAAGTGTTCTTATTTTATGTTTTAAGTGTTCTTATTTCCCTGTATATTGTTGTTCCTGTCCTGGTCATGCCGGGGTACGTGGCAATGAAAGAGCTGACAGATTAGGTTCTTCTTCTTCTTCCTCGTTCGTCCTGAAAAGGACGTTGGTTGCGTTGTGTCTGTTTACACCGGAGCTGCGATATCTGCGCCTTTCGGCGGACAAATCCGACTTCAGCGCGGCATTTTTTGGGACAGGGTTTGCCTTCCCTCTTCGATACCTACCCTCTCCGCCAGACTGCAGAGATGCAGCCTGTTTCCAGGACCACAACGTGGAGGTGGAGTAGGGTCTTGGTCAGCTCTGGTTCGCTGACGCAAGCAGTCAAGCTTTGGGTCGTTGACTGCATTCTCTATTGCTGCATCTTTGGGTCCCAGATTAGGTTCAAGAGCACCCATAAAAGGTGCATTAGCCATGGATAAGGAAGAAATACTGAGGGCAGTTCATGTTAGTCTATTAGAGAATGACACTGCAATCGATGAATCATTCAGGCTAAGATTGCTGGAATTTGGCATCACACGAAAGACCAGCAGGGATGGACGTATGAGTGGACGCATCCGCCGTGTATACAACCAGTGCGCGACAGGAACAATTAGCATTCATACCCTTCTACATTTGATGCGTTAGACTGAGCACCTATGGGTTTGCCCGGAGTGCAATGACGTCGATTCTGATTAACAATAACAATAACTTTATTTAGATTAGTTCTCACTTTCTTTTCTTTACTATTTTAGTTCGTTTGTCCCCGACGAAGAGTTTGAGGTCTTAACGTTCACCATATCTTTGTTCTTTTACCTAGTAAGACACCATCATCATATTCATCATCATCATCACCTTTCATCTACACAAGGTGCATAGACCTTCAAGAAACTTATACCGTCATCCTGTCACGTGCCATCCGCTCAAGGTCTTTCCATGTCTTCCCCAAACACTTCACTTGTGTCTCCAGTTCTCTTCCTCGTGTATTTCTTGGTCTCCTTCTCCCTATCTAACTCTGGGGATTCCAGAATCAGAACTGCCTTGTAATGCTATCAACATGTTTCCTCAATGTGTGTCCTATCCATAGCCAACGTCTTCTTCTTATCTCTTGTTCCACTAGCACTTGTCTGGTTCTTGTCATCAGTTCCACATTCGTAACCTTGTCATACCATTTTAATCGTTCTGTTCTATGCTAGCACCGATTTATGAAGGTCTGTAGCTTTTTGATGGTTTTTTTTTTTTTTTTTTTTTGTTCTCCGTGTTTCAGAGCCATATAATAGGACTGACTTGATATTTAATTTTTGTGTTGGACATTCTTCCAAACCTCTACACCTCACGGTAGAAGAGGAACGACTAAGTAAGTAAGTGTTGGACATTACCTTATTTCGTTCACCTCACCGCAGGTAAAATAGGCACATATTGCAACACAATGAAACCTTCAGGCAATTCGTACAAGGCGACTAATATGAAGTTGTGCATACGGCTGGCAACCTTACTTACTTACTTAGTCGTTCCTCGAACGAACGAACGAACGAACTTTATTTTCGAAGGGTAAAGAATTGGGCGCGCAGGCCCGTCTAACATTCTGCCCTTTCACTCTCATTAATCTTGCATACTATATCCTTTCATTCCCACATGATGCTTTAAGCATTAATTTAAAGGCATGCAACCTTATAAAGTTACCATAACAGCATTCATTTACATTATGCAATCATAATTTTAAAAAAATGAGTAGGTTTTTTTTTTTCTTTTTAAACAAGCTAGTAATTGGGGGGGGGGGGGGGGGGGGGGGGGGGGGGGGGGGGGGGGGGGGGGGGGGGAGGGGGGGAAGTAATAATAAAATAAAATAAATAAAACAATAAATAAAAATAAATAAATTCTGTATACCGACACTCACTCATGCGGTCAATCCGTCTACAATTAATCTGTGTTTTTGAATGTGTCATCAATCATCAATACAAAAATTACATAAACACATTCTCGCTTATGTCCATACATTATTGGTGGAAAATGAAATAATAATAATAACACTTTCTTACGCACTTCTGTGGCAGGAAAAGTCCTTGAGCAGTAAAAAAAAATAAATTCACATTTCTAAAGTACAGTGGTATGCGGCTACATTCTCACGACTCACATTTCTAAAGTACAATATTATGTGGGTACATTTTCACATACATTACATTATATAATAATATTTTAAAGTGAATATAATAATAATATTCTTCTTCTTCTTCTTCTTCCGTCCTTAGCCAAAGACCGACCAAGCAGTCAGAGGCCATCACGCCTTGTGGCGTCTTAAGGGCATATAAAACAAATTATTCACAAAAAACGAGCGGAGGAGGAAAAGAAATGGTGACCTATGGATGAGATGTTGACAGGCAAATGCTGTTTCTATGGGGGTAGATAATCAGTGTTGAGGAAGTGTTTGAAAAGTGCTTTGTTAAAAGAATATTGTGTAGGTAGGCTTTTTAGGTGGTGTGGAAGGCTGTTCCATAAGTAGGCACCAGAGTAGGCTAGACTCTTTTTGAACATGTCGATCCTAGGTTTGGGCAGACGTAACTGATGTAGTTGTTGTCCCTCTCTTCTACTGGTTTGAAACAATGATCGTAGGTACGACGGGGCATTGTTAGATAGAATTGTGTGAGTCAGCTTGGCTTTGTTGTAGAGAAGACTTTTTTTAGCGACAGTATTTTGGGTTCTTTTCCTGTCCTTGTGTGTGGTGTCGTGCGATTATCGGTGATCAGACGTACTGCTCTCTTTTGCAGGGAGTGCAGTCTCTTCGAGGTGGAAGCAGGGCAACAATCCCATAGTGTAGAGCAGTAATCTAGATGTGTCTGTATATGTGAGGTGTAGAATAGTAGTCTAGTGTCTGCGTCTAAGAAGTGTTTTATTTTGGCTAGCTGGTACGTCTTTTGAGCTAAGTGTTTGGTTAAATTCCGTACATGGGAGTTCCACGTTCAGTGCTGGTCAATCGTGATCCCTAGAACGTTGTGTTCTGTTACATGTTCAATTTGTATTGATTCCGCGTGTAGCTGTAGCGATCTTTTGGTGCAGCTTAGGAGTTTCTGTCTGGTGGTAATCAACATAGATCTTCTACCGTGAGGTGTAGAGATATGGAAGAGAGAGAGCGCCATACGATGCTATCGGCTAGTGAGACTGGCAACCTTACCATATAAAAGAAATTTCCACAGAAACCACCAGAACATGTGAATGATTCGTGCTGGCGTACTGCAAAAAAAAAAGGGGGGGGGGGGCTACAGTGGTGTCTCAAAACTCCGTAAGGAGTGCAAAGGAAAGTAAGGATGATGGGGATAATTTTACAAACAACACTTGTATGTTTGTATTTCCACTATGTGTACTTATGCACATGTGAATTGGACTAACAACGTGTAAAATAGACTTTCAGTAAACGAGACGAGAGGTGGGAAGATGGCGTTAGAAATAACACTTTCTTAAACGGGAAGATTCTTCTTCTTCTTCCTCGTTCGTCCTGAAAAGGACGTTGGTTGCGTTGTGTCGCCGTTTACAGCGGAGCTCCGATATTTTCAACTTTCGACCCAACACATCCGACTACCGCACGCCATTTTTTGGGACCGGGTTAGCCTTCCCTCTTCGATCCCTACTCTCTTGACCAGACTGCAGTGATACAGCCTGTTTCCAGGACCACCACTTGGAGGTGGAGTAGGGTCTTGGTCAGCTCCAGTTCGCCTGACGCAAGCAGTCTAGCTATGATTCGCTGACTGCATTCATCTCGTTTGCAGCGTCTTCGGTCCCAAACCGGAAGATCAGGAACAATAAAATCTTCTTCTTCTTCTTTTCTTCTTCTTCTGCTTCTTCTTCTTCTTCTTCTTCTTTAAAAGTACGATGTCTGGTGGCGTAGGAGATACTGTCTCTCCACAGCTTCATGTCTCATGTACTGTTTATCAATTCTGTTGTAAATTTCTTTCCATGTTATGATGTCAACCTGTCAAGTATCTTCTTTCTTTGTCGTTGTTACGTTGGGATAAATTAGAGGATTATGCATGGATACGCGAATGATAGCAGGTGTTCTTTCAGGACATTAGGGTCTGTATACATAACAAAAGCCGGTAGGTGAACAGGTCCACGGGAAAACATGGTTGACATTTAATAAATAAAGTCACTTCACAATAACGTCCAACAAAACATCAAAAGTACATGGCAATGGATAAGCGTAGTAGATTATCCCTCGTCCGTCAATAAGTTTCAAACGTTAGGCATCTTTAAGTGGCAATAATATAATAATAATACACTCCTCTCATCTCCACTCAATCCTGGCCGTTGTACTAAAGGTTCGAGCAATCCACGAAAACCAAAGTAATGCGGCAGAAGCAATCAGGCCAAACAAAATATTAGTTGCCTCATATCTCAAAGTTACTTGTAGTAAATTATGGTATGCACTTCTAGATAAGTTCATTAACCATCTTGCACATAACGTGGCGGCCTCCGAAAATCAATAATGCCACAATGTATATTTATGTATCACTCTCCATTATCCCGGAGCTCGAAAAATTACATCTCTCTCGGACGCAAACACAAAGACGGAAGCCAATTCATTAACACACTGAACCCCACGACATGTGACAAAAACGTCACTAGTTGACCGTCGCTCACTACGGGTGAACGCCCTGCTCACCACGGGTGAACGCTTCGTGCAAACAGTAGTTTGACTACAGGCGAACACAATTCTTCACATAAAAATGGAAATGTGCTAGCGTGTAGTAACATGCCACACTATTTTATCTGCATCCCAAATCTATCCTTAACATATCACCCCTTTCGCGGCGTAAAAAAAAAACAAATTTATTTGGTTTTTTTTTTCTTCAATTCAAACAATTTTTCCTATGCGGAAATATCGGCCAAAATTGATCATATCACAAATATTGAGCCATATCGAAAATAATCTAGTCGCAGTCAGTCTGCATAATGTACCTTATTATTAAATAACATGCTAGACGAATTTGTCATCAGTCATAAACAGTCAATAAGTAACAAGTCAAATACAGTCGATATTCCAATGATGTAACAAAAGAATACATAAATGTATGATCACTGTGAGTTTACAATAAACATATCAAACAAATAGCACGCATATATGAAAATGGTATGAGATATATAAAATAAAATAAAAACCAAAAAAAATCCTAATCAAAAATTCAAAAATGCATGAATAATAACTATAAAAAAAAAAATTTAGAAGGTTATATCTCCAACTAACAATGCTGTCAAAAATCCTAAAATTAAGCTTAAACACAATTCACACATGACATAAATCAAATAAGATATGAAGCAATGCGATTTGACATTAATGTAGCTAAAGTACATGAATATCTCACAAAAAGAGAAAGAAGAAAAACAAATAGTACAAGAACGCAAGTATAACTAATTAACACAATTATTCCATTACTTAATTATTCTGCTCTACGTTGTGGCAAGACAAGTAATGTCCAAAACAAACTTGCAATAATATAATCATACTCCTCACTACCCGTGTCAGGACTAGATTTTTGGCATTAATATAGCAATCTTAATTAATGTGAACGTGCATTCCAAAAAAAAATAACATGATGTCGTAGTTGGAAATTGTTCATGTCTGCAAGTAGTATAACACTGTTTAATGTACCACTAGCTAAAGTGAATAATGATTATCTCAAAGTCATGTCAATCACAAATGTTAATATGGAAGGTTTGAACTTAGTGTTAATGTATTCATTGTCCTTTGTCATAGTGACTAGTAGTGGATAAACACCATGGCTTCATACATGTGTAATATAAAGTCAATTAACTAAGTGTTACGCACAGATTCTTTTGTAGGCAATGAATATAGAGATATATATATATATAGAAAGATATTTATTTGTCTGTTAACACTTTTTGTTGATAGACAAAGGTACATAACCCTTGATTTAGTCGATGGTACATTTTATTATGTCTGTTACCTTCTCTTGGGTCTTATATGAATACTAAGATTTACGTCGAATTATTTTTCGTGTATGGTCAGAACAGATCAGTCTTTCTGGGAATGTTTATAACCTAAGTTGAGGTTTATTCCTGTCTTTTAAGGCGATTTGGTCTTGTATCTTATTGTCTTTAACGACGTCGGCCCATCTTGAGTTGAACTCTGGGGGGGGGGGGGGGGGGGGGGCGCGACTGCGCATGCGTCGTATTGTTGGGTTGTCGAAGAAGTCTTCCGTCATAGAGTGTCCTTGTTTTTGCTGCCACGGACAGATGTCCGTTGATATGTGCTCTGTGTAATTCTGGGGAAAGACGACGTCTGCTGTGTGACTATTATGTCTATGTTCCTCCCCAGAATATATTCTTAGCGCCAAAGTATGGCGTGTGCTATTTTTCTAGTGTTTTCTAGGATGTTAAGGTAACGAAAGACATTTACTGAACTTTTTCGTTATGCCTAGACCTGCAGCCAGGGATATGGTCTGCATATGAGTGGGCTGAATTCTTTATTGACGACATTGTGCTAGCAATATCTATTATGTACATTGCATTATTACCTATATAATCTACACAGCATTATCGATGTTTATGAACAGAGCCCTTTACTTATGCTTCATTATGCATTTTCGCAGTGAGCGACGCTCACTGGAGATAGAAGCCATTTTGGATCCCGCCTTTGCCTAAGCGGATCATCGTTCGGAGAACAGGAATGCCTTATTATCTGATGATGGTACAGAGATCTGTCTACTATGGTAACCCACTACTGTGGTTTAAGATTGTCGTCGCATAAGCCTACTAATTTACGGCTTGTAATTCCTCGACAGAAGAGGTTCTGTCAGGGAGCCATTTATAATAAACGTTTACAAACATTAACTGACGCGATCAGTCAGTTAGGCTTGAAAGTTATACAACTAGAACCCTGAGGGACTAGCTACGAATGTTCTGTTGTATCCACATTCTATATGAATGCATATTTGATGTCGTAGACCATTTTGTCAAGCATGTGATGTTCTTTGCCAACCTGTTCCAGTGACTATATATGTGTCGTCAGAGTTTGCGTCCTATTAAATGTGTGAAATTATCAACAGTAGTTCCAGACATCATTGACTTTCATACATGAGTGAATGAGTGCCTTATTACTTGTCAACTTTGCAGAACAGTACCACCCAGTCGCATAACGTACATTTGCACTCTCATTCTACATAAACACTGTCCCTTGTCGGGGCCTCAATACTCCAGGGACAAGGTGACCTGTATGCCCAACACTGTGTCGGTTTGAGTTGACCATAATACCTGTATCAATGTGGTAACCAGAATTATACCACATCAACCGATCCTACTCCAACATTTAACGTTCATCAATGTGGTGGCCAGTATGGGGAACGAAAGTCTTGAGCATTCTATTCAAACGCTCAAATAACCCGTTTGACATTGGGTGATAAATACTGCTGAGGGACCTTTTAATTTGTAGAGTAGACATTACCTGTGACATAGTGTCAGATATAAGTTGCGTGCCATGGTCTGACAATATTTCTCTTGGGAAACCCAAACGAGAAAATATCAACCAAAGAGCGTCTGCGATATCGGCAGTAGAGTTGCTCTTAAGAGGTATAGCCTCTGGCCAACGTGTGCACATGTCGACACATGTAAGGATAAACTGATGTCCTCTGGCCGACTTGATCCTAAAAGGACCAATAATATCTATTGCCATTTTCTGAAACGGCCGAATAGGAATGTCAGCAGCCTGGATAGGCGCTGCATGTCGTGGTCCTCTAGATTTGACCTCTTGACATATTTTGCAAGATCGGCAGTAAATACGTATGTCCTTGTTGATAAATGGCCAAAAGAAAGCCGCAAGGACTCTCGACTTTGTACGGGAAAAACCCATATGTCCAGCACATTGCGAGTCATGAGCATGTTGCAATATTTGCACTCTCATACTCTTGGGCACAAGAATTTGTGAATGTGTAGACGCAGTCGAGTCTTGTACCATAAGCACAAGTACTCCGTTCTTCATGGTAATCCAAGACTTTCTAACGAATCAAGCATCGACTTCGCAAATTTCTGATAAATTTGTATCGGGGAATAAAACATTTAGTACTAGTTCCCGAAATGAGAATACACATTTGTAATATATGATATATTGATTGTATCATCACTTAGCGGTTCATTAATATATATTTACCGCTGGTCTTTTGATGTTTTTTTCTTCCTTGGTAATCATGAACTCATAGTACCTAATATGGAATTATTGTATGAATTTTTTTGTATGGGTTTTGATATTGCCAGTATTGTATTATAAGTTGGTGACACCTCTCTGGAAATATTTATACTTAGAGAAATACTTTCTCTGAGATGTTGAGATATATTCTCACTTGTCGATCTATTCGTCGACTTAGCCTATTTGGCATTATATAAATTACTGATATTTCTCATCTGCGCATCATTCGTGCGTTGTGAGCCTATTGTATGTTGCTCTTAGATGAAAAAAAAATGATTTCATTTTTTTCCCGGGGGGTGTGGTAGTCTGTTACGCACAGATTCTTTTGTAGGCAATGAATATAGAGAGATATATATAGAAAGATATTTATTTGTCTGTTAACACTTTTTGTTGGTAGACAAAGGTACATAACCCTTGATTTAGTCGATGGTACATTTTATTATGTCTGTTACCTTCTCTTGGGTCTTATATGAATACTAAGATTTACGTCAAATTATTTTTCGTGTATGGTCAGAACAGATCAGTCTTTCAGGGAATGTTTATAACCTAAGTTGAGGTTTATTCCTGTCTTTTAAGGCGATTTGGTCTTGTATCTTATTGCGATCTGGATGCTCTCACTGAGCTGGAGCCAGTAGTCATTTGCACAGCGTCGAGCAGTTTGTTGAACTTTGCTTCTCGTAGCCCTCAGGATCTGTAGGGATCTGGCACTCGGTGAACGTTTGTATTCATTCATAGCACTGCGCTTAGCTTCAATGACAGGTGCCATCACATCTGATGAAGCATTAAACCAGTCATTTGACTTTGCTGTTTTCTTACCAAAGGTGGCAAGTGCAGTACTTTGAATGGTGTTCCGTAGATGCTCCCAGTTCTCTGTAATAGTATCACCATTCTGATGGCTACTGAGCGCTTTCTCGAAGGTCGCAGTGAATTGAGCGATCATGAAAGGGTCTGACATCTTGCTGGTATCAATGCGTGGTTTCCTTTCATGTCTGACACGATAGAGTTTTCTTGGTTGTGCTCTGATTTTGCAACAAACCAAGGAGTGATCTGTATCACAGTCTGCACTATGGTACGAGCGCGTGGAGAGCACAGACCTGAGGAGTGGCCTTCTGACGAGAATCAGGTCAAGTTGGTGCCAGTGCTTGGATCGTGGGTGTCTCCATGACACCTTATGCTGGGGTTTTGTCTGAAAGTAGGTGTTGGTCACGCAGAGGTCATGGTGGACGCACAACTCTAAGAGCCGTTGTCCATTTTCATTCATCTTGCCAATACCAAACCTGCCCAGACACGAAGGTCACCCACTCTAGCGTTAAAGTCACCAAGGAGAACAAGCTGTTGTTGCCTAGGTATGCTTTTGATAATTGCTGTTAGATTCTCGTAGAACTCATCTTTAGCTTCTGAGGCAGAGTACAGAGTAGGAGCATACACACTGACAAGGGTGATGGGACCTGTGCTAGTTTGCAGGCGGAGCGTTAACAGGCATTCTGATCCATTCTCGCCTGGTTCAACCATTTTAGTTAGCGATTTTTTGACCGCAAAACCTACTCCGTGTTCTCTAGCTTTATTAAGATCTTTCCCTTGCCAATAAAATGTGTAGTCCTTCTCGCTCACCGTTCCAGAGCCCGTCAGGCGCGTTTCCTGAAGTGCAGCTATATCCACCTGAAGTCGTTTAAGCTCATCATAAATTATGGCTGTCTTCCTTACATCGTTTACATCCTGTAGGTTTTCGGATAGTCCAGTCAACATAGTCCGGACGTTCCAGCATCCCAATCTGAGAGTTTGCTTATTTCTATTTTTTCGATAATTGCTTGGTGCAAAATTTTCTGTCCACAGTTCGGGTTTGACCCTAATCCCCATGCACCCAATGGGGAAAGCAGACAGTGGCGGGACAACACCTTATTGACTGGGGGCTGCCCAGCTTGAAGCGGGCGGTAGCTGTCCAGTGAGATCCTAGAACCTCTCCCACTGTCGGAAGTAGCCCCTGGCGCCATGCCCTACGCCAATTGGGCAAAATGCTTATAACCGGTAACTGCTACTTCCCGTGTTTTGCCGACACCTATAGGGTGAAGCTGGAGTGTCCTCTCTAGTGCGCGAGCTTGGGCACAGTTATATGGAGATCAAGCTGTTGAGAAATTTACTCTAATATTTATTATATTCAGGGACCTTCACAGCTGACCTCATTCAGTACACTAAGATTTCTTAACAACAAACTGTATTAACATCAAACCCACCACAATGTGACAAAAACGTCACTAGTTGACCGTCGCTCACCACGGGTGAACGCTTCATGCAAACAGTAGTTTGACTACAGGCGAACACAATTCCTCACATAATAATGGAAATGTGCTAGCGTGTAGTAACATGCCACACTATTTTATCTGCATCCCAAATCTATCCTTAACAGTCGTCCTTTGTATCTTTTTTTCCTTTAACTTTTCGTATTGTCACGATATATCCCAGCTTTCTTCTTGTCATAACATGTCCTGATACAG
This sequence comes from Oreohelix idahoensis, assembly GCA_024509875.1. Lineage (NCBI taxonomy): Eukaryota > Metazoa > Mollusca > Gastropoda > Stylommatophora > Oreohelicidae > Oreohelix > Oreohelix idahoensis. The sequence goes on along the minus strand of JAMPIV010005884.1, from coordinate 239,603 downwards.
CCGTAGGGGATTGGAGTGCTGTCTTTTTATTTGCTCGTCCGGCCATACATGGTTATTCAGTGAATGTTAAGCCATAAGGATTTCCTTCCCTAACTCAAGAGCAAAGTCAGGTACCCATTTTGGGACCCAAAGATGCAGCAATAGAGAATGCAGTCAGCTACCCATAGCTTGACTGCTTGCGTCAGGGTCAGCGAAATAGAGCTGACCAAGACCCTGCTCTACCTCCACGTGGTGGTCCTGGAAACAGGCTGCATCACTGCAGTCTGGCTGAGAGAGTAGGGATCGAAGAGGGAAGGCAAACCCGGTCCCCAAAAATGCCGTGCTGAAGTCGGATGTGTCGGCCGAAAGGAGCAGATATCGCAGCTCCAGTGTAAACAGACACAACGCAACCAACGTCCTTTTCAGGGCGAACGTGGAAAGAAGGAAGAAGAAGGTACCCATTTACAGCTGGGTAGACTCGAGCGTGTCGACACCGTGAATCGAACCGGGCAGATCTGTTCGCTCTATCTAGTGTTTTTCATCGTAAAGAAAATAAAGTACCAATGTTAATTCATTCATACCTCGCTATTTAGCTCCAAAATGAGCAATTGCCTTCGACAAAACTATGCCAAGACTACTTGTACGGACAGCATCACTAGGGCTGCAAATAGTTTCGGATAACTATGAGTGACTTCACGACCGTGTCTCCTGCGGATATCGAATTCAGCGTCCAGACGTTCTTGATAAGTACATAGAAATTCTGAAGTCTTGCTATATTGAATATGGTCAATTAAGATCCTTTAGCGAATAAATCCGAAAACGGTAGCCGTCACGGACACCTGCTGGCAAGCTTAGATCAACAAGCTGCCAAACCGTGAATGTCAAAAGGGCAAACACGTTGTAAAAACTCTTTCGTACAATATGTAGAAATGTCTTTGATCTCCACGGCGCAAGTTTCAGCTCGAGTCATGACCGCCGAGGTATCAAAACTAGAGATGAAACCTGCGGTCATGTAGAACTGGACTAGGTAAACCGCTTAATGTCTCCGGAAATATCGTTGACCATGCATTTTATGTGCCATAACTTTGATGTTTTACTGTGTTCTGGTGCCGTTCTGGTTGGTCATGCTTCACTTGTATGAGCTATTAATTCAGAAGAATTCGCATCTGAAGGGCATGTCAAATATATAAAGAAAGAAACAACAAGGTGTAAAAATATTTTTTTTTAAATCCTTGGGGTGATGCAGTACAACAGATCTGATCAGATGAAGTGCCGTGTCCGCTAGGAATGTTTGTTGAAATAATGACTATAACCGTTGCTACGTATAGTTTCCATGTGTCTTTTAGAAGACAAATAGAAAGAATATGGCTTCTTCACCCTCCAGCATGTCGTAAGAGATGACTAATATGTGAATGTGCATGATGCTTGCAACGTTGTCACGTAAAACTAACTGCTACAGGAACCACATCGCACGAAAGCTTTGGTGCAGATTTCCTCCAAGTGGGCCAGCTGTAGTCGTAGCTTCATGCTTCGTAAGGAGCGACAAGAAAAAAAAATGAATGAATGGTAATCATTGTTGTCCGTGCATTAACGACTCACTCGGACAGACTACTTTCTGTCAGTCTCTTCATGTTTCCTGTAGATGCATTTGTGTCGTCCTCATTTCTTAATTTCCTCTCAACATTTCACTCCACTTACGGTTTTCATGAAAGTACTAGCAATAACCCGTCAAAATTGACAGGTTTTTAATTACAGCCATCTTATCATTTTGATCCATAATAATAAGTCTGCAATACTTTAAATTAAAATTTTGTCTTGAAAAAAACAATCAAAAGCTTACATTTTAAGGTTATTTTTAAGAAAATAATGAGTTAAATCCGTTTCCCGAATAAAACTGGACAGAAGAGTATCTTAATTGTCTGTTGATTTAATCTGCATCTCCGCACCTTCCTGTCTCCAGTTCATGTACTGTTTATCAATTGTGTTGTTGGCTTCTTTCCATAATCAAACTGTTCATGCACACCATCATTTGCGCACTTTTATATTTTCGGGAGAGTACATATAAGGGAAGCAATACAATTATTGTCTAACTTTAAACCACAGTTGCACCCCCTTAGCTGTGGTTGAAAGTTAATGTACTCTCGAAAATAGAAAAGTGCGCAAATGACGGTGTGCATGATGTGACCGACCGACCGACGTACTTACGGCGGGAATTATGGTATTGGATTATGCCCACAATATGAGAGACGAATACTTACTGTTAATGTATGTGTACATGGGAGATTATTTCGTTAAGGGAGATAAGTATGACAGTAGCATAAAATACTGTAGAATGAGCTTGTAGGATTGCAGTGGTTTTAAAAGTAACCTAAATGAAAGAATACCTGACTCGACATGACTGAGGGAGATTCAATAAGGGGCCGGTATCACACTGAGGCGAGACTAAAGGAACACAACGTACATGAAACTAAACTGTGACCAGAAAATTAATATTTCAGTACATACTTGAAAATATTCGACCAACTTAAAAGCTGACGTACACGCACTCGAACAACTGCAATTACATTCGTGTAAACCAGTGTTTCTCAACCCTGATAGTAGTAACGCCCCCTTTTGACAACTAATATTTTAAAAAGCCCCCCTACCTTTTTAACACCCCCTTGCTCTTTATCGTGTATACACAAACAAACAAACACACACACATATACATATATTCCATCATACTTTTAAAAAAGCAATGCAGTTAATGAGTTATCTTTTCTTTTAATATAAAGAAACAGAGATAGCACATTTATAAAAGCATAGTTATATTAAATATGTGTTTAAGTATGGAATTATATACACCACAAGTTCATTATCCTTGAATTACACATTAGCGGAGCAAATGATATAAAATTAGTTCTTACAACTCTATAACTATCATAATCATATCATCTGAATATTTAAGCCTCTCCTTATGTAACCACTTTAAACGTGAAAATATTGGAAAAATTATTAGTTGATAATAATGGTATAATTATATAAAAATTCATTTACTAATATAGCTTAATGAGATCTTTGCGCTTGGTGTGACTCAGCCAGTTTTGAAATATTTGGTTCTAACTTTGTTAAAAGAAGTCTCAAATCTCCTGTTACAAATCTGCATTCGGTTTCGTTGCTTTTGTAGTAGCAACACTACTACACTGAACCCCTTCTCCACCAAATACGACGTTGGGAATGCTGTAATTAGCAATTTAGTTTCACGCCAAAGAATGGCATACGCAAGCTTCTGCTGGATCCAACATTTTTCGTAATGTGTGTGACTGAATCGTGCTTTTGCCTCGAAGTCATTTTGTAGCTCAATTAATTTTTCTTGTAAATGTTGCCTAACTTGTTCCACGTCTGATTCAAACGGATTAATCACCCAATCCTGTATTATTAGTTCTTACAAGTCTTTAAATCTTATGCTCATATCATTTTTAATAGCGACCTAATGACTGCAATAAACCTATAAATCTGAATCTTTAAGCCTGTCCCCACCTAACTGTAGTAAACATGGAAAATGATAAAGTTCTCGGCAACTAAGATTATTTTTATATAATGTCAATTTGTTGATGAACCCCATGATAATTCCTTTCACTTTAATAAGAGTGATCTCATTTCCTTGTAGCTTAAGAAGAACCTCATTTAACTTTTCAAATATTTCTGAAAGATAGGCCACATCGTTTCGCAATACTTCTCTTTCGATGCTAAAGCCTTCTTTGATTGAATCCAAAAACTCTACAACAGTATCAAATAATGCCCATAATCTTTTTAAACAGTTACCTTTGGACAGCCATCGTACTTCCGTGTGTAGGAGATGTTCAAACTCTTCACCATTATCACAACAATGTTTACGAAATAATCTATCGTTCAACGAATGCGCCTTAATTTTGTTAATAACACTGATAACACAGTTCAATGATTTGGGGAGTCTGTCACTAAGGTGCTTGGCGACTAAATGTTATCGATGAATAACACAATGAATTGTTAAAACACCTGGTGCCACATTTTTTAAGTAGGCCAGAAACCCACGATGACGACCAACCATAGCTGGTGCTCTGTCTGTCGCACATGCGATGACATTGGGAAAAGGAATTTGTTTTTCCAACAAAAATGTGTTTCCAGAAGAAAATATGTGTCGAGAGTGGAGAGAGAAGGTTAGTTTGGGTGTGTCGAGAGGCTAACGAATGTTTCGAGTGTTGAAGGGACATAAATCTCCGCCTACTGTCTCCTGACAATAGTAACATCCCAGGTACTAAAATTTTGCGTTTGGAATGCTTGAAACACTCCATGGGACGCAGGGCAAACAAAAACTATCGTGTTACAAGCTATGCGAAGGGGAATATCTTTTGTAATTGTTTCATATTGATTCTTGTAAAAATGTACACAGCGCCCCCCTGAATGGAAGCAGCGACCCCCAATCGTTGCGACACATCAGAACGCCCCCAGACATTTTGAAAACGCCCCCGTTGAGAAACACTGGTGTAAACAGTGACAAAGCTACAATCACGAAAGTTTTCCTCAGAGATTTTCTATCTGTCATAACTACCACCAAGAAGCATAAAAACAACGAATTAGACAGCCTTTCAGAAACTGTTGCATCGGAACCTACGATAAATTCAATAAAGAGGTTGTACAGTAGATTCCTTCTCACATCGAGATATATAAAAATGAGAAAGCAGGTAGGCTTACCAAAGAAGGAAGAAGTAAAATTCAAACTGAGGACACAGAAAGATGTAAAGATATAAAAGCAATAATTTAAAAAAAAAACAATGTTTTACCCATAAGCAAATATTAGAAATATGGCAGCTTGTGTACCCTGACAATCCCCAGAGCTATGCCAGTGGGAGATTTACTCCTGGTAGGTTCAACCAAGCTGGACTGGTCTGCGTGGGTAGGGGTCAGACAAAAGCTGGTACTCTGGTCCTCCAGGTTGGGGTTTTAGCACAGGGCCGACACCCCTGTCTATGTAAAAAAAAAATCGCACGTTACGGAAACAATAAATGGAAAAACTTTGCTGCGGGACGGACATCCGGAGTCTCAGGCTCGTATGACTGACAGTGGTGAAAGCCGAAAGGAAGCCACTGGCATGAAAACGGATGTCCCGACCGCAAAACACGAAACCAGAATTGGTTTTTGGAACGTCAGAACTATGAATGAGGCAGGAAAGCTGAGACAAATCACAGCAGAGATGAGGAACTACAAGATACATATCCTAGGAATAAGCGAGAGCAGATGGACAGGTAGGGGGAGAATAAAAACAGCTACAGGGGAAACAGTACTTTATTCTGACAGAGAGGATGGTCAGCACAACGAAGGTGTAGCCATTATCCTGAAGAAAGGAATGGAAAGGTCTTTACTGGAATGGAAACCCATCAACAACAGACTGCTAAGAGCAAGACTAAGAGGGAGGTTCACCAACACCACAATTATACAATGCTATGCACCAACAAACGACAGCGATGAAGAGATCAAGGACGAGTTCTATCAACGAGTACAAAAAGAAATGGAAACTACACCCAGGTACGATCTCATTATATACTGAAGCACATTAAAAACGCACCACCTGTATAATCCAGGAACAGAGTGTGAAATGTAAATATAAGTGTTTACAAGTTTACATATTTGGAATCTTTATTCATTTTCCTATGAATCCATGCTGGTCATTAATTTGTACATTTGATTGTTTTGAAATTCATTGCATTCTGTGCAGGCAAGGGAGAAAACCAAAAATGCAACCAATAAAAAAATTCATTCACACTATCCTCAGTATCTGGTATGTCCACCGTGTGCTTGCAAACAAGCTTGGCAGCGGCTCCACATGGAACGCACAAGTCTCTGAAGGAAATTCCGAGGAATCAAGTTCCATTCACGTGTAAGAGCAGCTTCGAGCTGTTGCAGATTAGCTGGAGAACCTTGCCTGTAGACTCTGCGTCCAAGCTCGTCCCACAGATGTTCTATAGGGGACATGTCTGGTGATAGGGCAGGCCAATCAATCGTCACAATGTTCTGCTGCTGTAGATATTGCTGCGTAATGCATGCGGTTGTGCACGTGTGTTACCCTGCTGGAGAAGCTGCAAGTCTGGATAATTTGTGAACGCAGAAGCAACCAATGCATCCAGAACCTTATCTCGATATGTCACAGCATTAACATTTCCACGGAAGACGTGAAGAGGCAGGCGATGGTGAAAACTGAATCCTCCCCAAATGTGAATACTGCCACCTCCAAATCGTTTATGCTGACGAACACAGCAATCTGCAAAGCGCTCTCCACACCGTCGCCAAATCCGCATACGTCCATCAGCAAAGGATATGTTGAATCTGCTCTCGTCTGTGAATAGGACAGCATTCCACAGCAGTCTAGTCCATCTGACATGTTGCTCTGCCCATTGCAGGCGCTGCTGACGATGTCTGTGAGTCAAGTTTGGCCCAACATAAGGTCGTCTTGCAGTAAGGCCTGTACTTCTGAGTAGTCGTATGACTGTCATTCGAGAGACTTCCCCACATCTACCCACTATTGCTCTTGCTGTGTGACTTGCCGGGAGAGAACGATTCCTTAGGTGACTCAGCACAATATGACGATCTTGCGCAGGGGTAGTAACTCGTGGTTGGCCACTCCGAAGTCTATCCGGGGCACTGCCAGTGGTTCCGTAACGTTCATTGAGACGTACAATAGTGCTGTAGTGGCATTTCATTCTTCTGGAAATGGCCCGTGAGCTCATTCCGGTCTCCAACATACCAATGGCTCGTTGGCGGTCGTTTTCAGATAGTCGTGGCATTTCAAGCACATGTACTGGGTGTTTTGTCTCAACGGCCTTTTTATACCGAGTATACTGCCACAACGCGTACACATTTTCAGGGTCATAGCTGTTGGGAATCGTGTTGCACGTGTAACTTTCATTGTTTTCATGTAGTCTGTACACAAACCCGTGGGGTGAATCATACACTTTCCATTCCAGCAGCCATTCGCTCTCTACCTCATGACAAACACGGGGAAAATCCATTCCCACACTTTTTTTTTCCAGCTTCTCGGCATCAGTATATATAATAGTGGTGCGTTTTTAATGTGCTTCAGTTATAGTAATGGGAGACCTAAATGCGAAAGTGGGAGCACACAATAATTATAACGAAAGAGTAATGGGGAAATGCGGCAGTGGAACAGCAAATGAGAATGGGGACAAATTAATAAGCTTCTGCAGTATTAACAACCTGGTCATTGGAGGAACATTTTGTCCACACAAGGAAGTGCACAAGTTAACATGGGAATCACCAAACGGACGAGACAAAAACCAGATAGATCACATAATGATCAATGGCAGATGGAGACATGCACTACAAGACGTGAAAGTAAGAAGAGGCGCAGATGTGGGAAGTGATCATCACCTAGTAGTAGCACGACTGAAAGTGAAACTCAGAGCTGCTGGACCAGTTGCAGTCAAACAGAAAAGATACAACATCACGAAACTGAAGGATCCCCTCACCAGAATAGCTTTCGTGGTCGACGTAAAGAGAAGATACGAGATTATCTGTCGTGAAACGACTTCTCCCCGACTTTTTCTTCTGTCTATTATGTTATCCCTCTACAAATTTCTCCTATCATTAGACAAGAAACCAAAAGTCTCTCTCTCTCTCTCTCTCTCTAGTCGTATATTTCACAGTATTCGCTAGCCTCAGGATTCACACGGCCAAAAGGTAATAAATTATTCCCCCACCAGCGAAAGTCGAATGTGGAAAACATTGTGTTACGAACAGACCGAAAGTCGACCGCCTTTCTTGGTGTCACAAACTGGACAAGTACGCAGTGGATACTAGGGCGAGTTTAATGAAGTTAACTTGATATCCCTGCGACCAAAATAGAATTTGCAACAATGCCACCCAAGAGGTCGACCAAGCATCCTGGAATATTGGAGGGAATTTTAAGCCATTCTTCTTGTAACCATCGCTCGAAGTAGAAGCGTATATGGGCCCAAAGTGGGCATTACTGTTGCAAATATCCGTAGTGAATTCAGTTGAGCGAAGTAAGTAGATCTAACTAATACTGCTGATTTTATAACATGAATAATCATATGTTTATCAACAGCTTACTATTGCAGTAACTTTTTGTTAAACAAAGTTTTAAATTCATTTCCAATTTCAGTGACACTAATTGTTATTTGCATAATTACAGATCACTCAAACTAATGTATGAGTTTGCTGAGGTCATATACCTAATTAACTCCTGATCTTTATCTCACAGACTGGCAGAAATAAGACAGGGTTAAAATAATTTATGTATATTATTGTTGTTACTTTGAGATTTGCATATTGACCCAAGCAAACCAGAAGTGTATTAGCGGTCCTTCTATTTTCTATTTCTTATAAGGCTTCAGTGTTCTCTGTCAAGACTACAAACTTGATACAAGTGTTCTCAATCACTTCTTTTCCCTTGTGAAATATGGGACATTAATTTTTGCATCATGGAATGTTCTTTATATGTATTTAATGAAATCTTCCCCCGTTTGCCAGTCACTTCGATTACGGAAACAACAGCAAATGGGTTGATTTGCCGTTGCCCTAAAGACGCCACTAGGCGTGATGGGAAACAATGGCAAAGAAAACCTATCTGCTGTTGTCCTAAGACGCCACTAGGCGTAATGGCCACTGACTGCTTTGACGGTCGGTGGCTAAGGACTGTGGTGGTTTTGATGGTATTAAGTGCGGTTGCGATGCTACCTAGTGTACTGTATGAGGTCAGCTGTGAAGGTCCCTGAAGCTAAAAATTTATGTGAGTTTTTCAGGATTACCTTTCTGCTACCACCTATGACCTCAAACAGACTTATTCTACTATTATGTATGTTAGCTACGTTCAATGTCTAGGGTACTGAAATGTGGTGTGCAGGTAATTAAATACAAAGACACACACATATAAACACTGGGTCTAATACTAAACTCTATGATCAAGTAACTTAACACTGGGCTAAAATTTAAGATTTACAATTTTTTTTAACTTTATTTAGTCCTGAGCCAAGTTTTCTTATGGTCAGGACGTGTGAATCAAGATGAATTTATATCAATCAAATAGCATATAATTAAATGATCACATAAAAAATTTCGTACATAAATATATATGTGAAATTTGTTAATATGGATACTAACTACAGAGTCTTTTGGAAAACTAGTACTGGATGACGGGTCGTGGTGGTATCATCATGTCTAGTTCTTGTTATACTGTTCAGTGTTTTGTTAACAGGGGTAATGGTGGTAAAGTCTTTTATTCACAGTGTTTTTATAAATTTATTTATTTATGTTGATGAATCAACAGCAGGCCAGGTCTTCAGTACTTATCTGGCCTGTGTTGATGTAGTCAAGATGTTCACTTGGCCCACTCCTCACAGTTGCTGAGGTAAAATGCTAGGCTTCTCCTCACAGTTGCTGAGGTAAACTAATAGACTTCTAGTCCTCCACCGTTTGATCTCTTCAGAGCATCTGGCACTAGCACAGTGCCAGACAAAGAAACTCTGAAACCACAAAATTAGGCTATGTCATAGCATACTGCCTACTTTACCCTGTTTCCTAATCATAAAACATAATTTGACAAGACAAGATCAGATCTCTCTGATCGACCCAGCACCTCTCATCCAGGCTGTCATCACGTAGCACCAGTTTCCCATGACTGCATTGCATCTGAAATATGTTCATTAGTTTCTTTTTCCATCCAATAAGGTGGGTGATATGTTCCCACTGATCTGAAATATAGATCTGTCTTCTATATTCTTGGATATGTTTTCCCATATTATTCCGCTCAACATTTCAAATATTTAAACTTAAATGTCCAATCTTAGTCTAGTTTCGGTCTAGTTGTGAAATGTACTTATGTCGGTCTGTCTGTCCGAACTTGGTTTTTCCCAAAATTACACTTGGTTTTAGACCAAACTACAAAAAAACTACACAATTTTTTGTCTCACTACGAATAAGATTTCTATGCTAAGTTATTTTTAGCTTCTACCCTCCCTTGACTGCCCCTTGTCCACATGTAGTTTGTTTTTCTGCGTTAGGCTCAAGGGCGCGTCAAAAGTAACTTTTGTGAGAAGTATGCACAAATAACTGTCTGCTCGTCTGTATGGAACAATACAGTCTTTCGTCAATATCTTCCGTGTTATCTGTCCGTCTTTGTAATTAAAAGTATATTATTTCTCAGGGAAAGATGGGCTATCAAACTAGCTAGTTTTTATTCTCCTAAACTTATTATTAAGAAAATACCTAATTTTTTTCCTCTTAGTCTTGTAATTTGTTTTTACTACTCGTTCATGGCGTTTGCCGCTATATTCAAATTAAAACGACTATTTACCGTAGAACGTCCAAGATACGTCTGTTTCTGACAAGAGCTAAGGTCGTTTTTCGTCCAATTTATTACATTGTGTCAACTAGTGGCGTAATTTTTTTCTTTAAAACTACAAATTGCGTCTTCTAGACTTTAGATTCAAACACGTGTTCAGACCGCATCATTTTTTTCTTTTATCTCCGTTTCTACCCCGTCTAAAAGGATAGGCCATTAGTCTGCATGTTATAACTAGTTAGTTTTCAATTACACTAGAAAACGCTGGCGTAGGCGAAGAAGTAGCAGCGTATCTTATCCAAATTTTATCCCTACATTTCATTTAACTGTTATCTTTATAAATGGAGGAATTTTTAGCGTTGTATCACTGAATTTCACCACACATCTCCCCACCTGAGAACATGCACTAATGCAAGTTCCAAAACCAGTGATACACATAGATAAAATTAACTCCTTACGCCTGCCAACTACTCTAATTTTGATCACAAGGGTGCCTACTGAGGAAATCTGCACCGACATTCTGTGAGCCCGGAATATATTCAATGTTAAACTGATATGGTTGTAACAATAAAGACCATCGTAACAATCTTGCATTTTCATGCTTGGCCTGAGATAAGAATACGAGAGGCTGGTGATCTGTTTGGACCACAAAAGTCCTACCATACAGATAGATTTGGAACTTTTTTATTGCCCAGATTAACGCTAAACACTCTTTTTCGCTTGTGGAATAGCCTTGTTCCGCTTTGTTCAACTTGCGGCTAGCATAAGCGACTGGGTTCAGTTCCCCATTGGGTGAAGAGGACCTTTGCAACAAAGTAGCCCCCAGGCCTACATTGCTTGCGTCTGTTCTCACCACAAAGTCCTGAGTCAAATCAGGCAATTTGAGAATAGGCTTGCTAGTGAGTTTTTCCTTTAACTCTTGGAATGCCAATTCACATTGCGCTGACCAAACAATTTTATCTGGATTTCCCTTGCGAGTCAGATCAGTCAGAGGAGCACATATAGAGTTAAAATTTTTGATATATTTTTGGTAAAACCCACATAACGACACGAATGATCGCACGTCTTTTTTTTCTTTGTGGTCTAGGTGCTCTCTGCAGTTTTTCCAAGTTCTTGGGGTCAGGGGTCATGTTACCCTGATATACAGTATGTCCCAAGAATTCCAACTCTTTGCATCCAATACAACATTTTGTTGGTCTAGCAGTTAAGTTCGCTTCTCTGAGCCTATCAAATAGCATATTCAGAGAGTTAATGTGTTCTTCAAATGTTTCTGTGGCGATGAGAATATCATCCATGAAATTTGTGATACATGGATTATTCAGGGGATCCAACAATTTGCGCATCATCCTAGAAAATACACTCGGAGCATTTTTCAATCCGAATGGTAACATGTTTAATTCATAATGTCCTTTCGAGGTGCTAAAAGCTAAATAAGGTCTAACTTCAGGCTTCACTGGAATCTGGTAATAGCCTTTGCTAAGATCCACCTTCGAAAAGTATTTTGCCTTGTTCAATCTGGCAAATAACTGTTTTGTGTCCGGTAATGGATCCACCTGACCTTCTGTGACAGCATTCAGTTTCCTGTAATTTATGCACAGTCTATGTTCCCCAGATGGTTTCCTCAACAAAACTACACTGGAGCTAAAAGAAGATTCACTGTGAGAAATAATCCCTTCTTTCAACAAATAATCTATCTCCTCTTTCAATGCCTTCTCCTTAGCGAACGGAACAGAATAGGCTCTCATACAGATTGGTGTTGAGTCTACCAGCTTCATGTCATACTGTAACAAATTAGTATGCCCCGGTTTGTCTGTTAACACATCCGTATGTTTCTCCAGAACCTGTTGAACTCTCTCCCTCTGATTTTTAGTCAGGTGCTTACTGACTTTTACCTGTGCGGCTGTCTCACAGGGGTGTAATGGGTATTCATTGTGAGGTGAGTGGTTCCTTTTTCATTTCAGTTGCGATAGCCAAGGTCAGTAAAAGGGTGCCTTCCTGGATTTGTCTGTCCAGATACTTCTTTAAAGGGTTCACATGATATATTTTCTCCTTCCCCTTTTTGTCAATTTTATAGTTTGTTCTAGACACTTTCTCTAGAACCGTATATGGACCTTGCCATCCAATTTGCAACTTATTATGGCTGCCGGGTAGTAGAAGAAGCACCTTCTCTCCCACAGCTAATTCTCTGTCCTTTGCTTTCCTATTAAAATAAGCCGCATGTTTCTTCCTGGCTTGTCTCAAATTATCATTTGCCAGTTTCCATCCAGCTTTCAGACGAGTGGTCAGCTCGTTCACATATTGATATGATGAGGTAACAGTCTCCTCTGCCTTCTCATCTGTCCAGGTCCTCAATAATGCTTCTAATGGACCTTTTATTGGTCTCCCAAATAGCAGAGTTGCGGGTGCCATCCCGGTTGAACTATGTGGTACTTCCCGGTACGCGAACAACGCAGCGGGCAAAAATTGATCCCACATATCAGGTTTTTCATGTGCCGGCTTCCTCAGGATAGAAATGAGGGTCCCATTGAACCTCTCTACCTGGCCGTTCCCTTGTGGATGGTACGGACTACAATGAAAGTGTCTGGCTTGAAATAGCTTAAAAACTTCTTCCGTTAGTTTCCCCTTGAACTGTGAGCCATTATCAGTCAAGATTTGATGCGGGAATCCTAATCTTGTGAATATTGTAAGCAATGCCTCTGCCACATGTTTCGAATCAATTGATGACAGGGCTACCACCTCTCCCCACATAGAACAAGTGTCCACCAGAGTAAGGATGTAACTGTTCCTCCTCTTGGTCCGAGTGAGAGGTCCCACAATATCCACTGCAACCCTCTCAAAAGGTGTTCCCACTATGGACATTTCCCCTAGAGTTGCAGGAGCAGTCCAATGCTTTGGAGCTACCCTTTGACATTCTGGACAGGATTTGACATATCTTTTTATATCTTCTGTTATCCCTGGCCAGAAGTAATGACAAGCTATACGCTGTCCTGTGGCGCTGATCCCCATGTGACCACTGAAGGGAATCGCATGCCCAAGTTCCATCACTTTATCCCTATATGAAGTGGCAAGAACCAGCTGGTTGTGACCATTTGTTCCAGTTCCGGCCTTCCTGTATAGCAATTTGTTCTTCATAATATATTCTCCCTTGCTTGGAGGTGTGTGGCATTTGGGCAATTTTTTAAAACATGGCTTGAGTGTCCTATCCTCAGCCTGCGCCTTCCTCATCTCTTCTGGATGAGAATTTATAGGTTCACCTTCTTCTTCCTTTGACTGTGACCTGGTCTGCACTGTCGCCATGATCACAGGTCTCTCGGGATTCCCCAAGAAGACGTATCTACACCCCAATATCAGAGGGTAGATTGGTTCATCTATCACTGCTGCTCTGATTTCTCCTTCCACATAGCGAGATTTCACCGTTATCCTTGCGATGGGAAGTGTCATGAGTGGTATGTCCTTAGTCGCCCCTTGTATTTCCACTGTTTCGGTGGTATACTGACTTGGGTCCACTAGGCTAGCCTTCACAACTGAATCATAATCTAAACCTGTATCATATAGGCACCTTATGGTGACCCCATTACAAATAACATCCTCACAAACTGGGGGGTGATAAGGTTCCTGCTGTCCATTAGGTTTAACCTTTAATCTCTGGTTCCCCGATTTCATTGCAGCAATGTTTGAAGGTTTCCTTTTACAAAATTCGGTGTTATGGTTGTCCTTCTTACACCATTTACACCACCTCTTTCCTTGGTTAAACGGTTTTCTTTCATTATATTTTTGGTCATTGAACTGTGAGTTTCTATCACGATAATCATTGCGTGGCCTATCAAAGTTTGTCCTACCTTTGTTACCTTGTTCTCTGGTATCAAATTTTCTAAAGTGCTCTGTGGTCTTAAAATTCTGTATATGTTTCTTTTTTGTGCCAACTACCTCTGCCTGGGCTGCTTGATACCTCTCAGCGACATTCAAAACCTCCCCCAACCTCTCTGCACCTTGTTCCATGAGAAATTTTCTCAGGTCTGGAGCCATGGACTCTCTTAATTGCTCTATCATGATCATTTCTTTGAGATCTTGGGTCTTCCCCAGAGCAGTCCATTTCTCCAAATAGGTTTCCAGTCTGGCAGAGAATTGGTGGTATGTCTCCCCAGACAAAAGTTTGGCATTTCTAAACTTCTTACGATAAAATTCACCATTCTTTTCATATCTCAATAACAGAGCCTGCTTTAGCATGTCATAATTGTCTTGGTCGTCTCTATTCATTTTAGCAAAAACTTCATAAGAAGTACCTCTAAGCCCCTGGGATAACTTAAGACTCCACCTCTCTCTCTCTCTAACCCATACGTGGTAGCCAAAAGTTCAAATCTACCCAGGTACCCTTCTATGTCATCGTCTTTCTCAACAAAATGGTCTAAATGAAAGCCCATAGCTGAGGTTGAGGCTCCCTGACTAACAGTGGCATCGGAGGGAAAGGGGCTGGCACCATTTTCAGGAGCATGGCCTTGTACTTCCAACTCCCTTAGTCGTAATTCGTGCTCCCTCTGCAATCTCCTATCTTCTGCTTCCCTTTCGGCAGTCAATCTTTTTTCCTCTCTTTCAGCAGCCTGTCTCTTTTCCTCTCTTTCAGCAGCCTGTCTCTTTTCCTCTGCTTCTGTAGCTAATATTCTTTCCTCTGCTTCCAATTTCTTCTCTTCCAATTGGAGCCGCTTTATTTCAGCCACCCTATCTGCCTCCAATGCCTTAGCCTCTTTGTCAGCCTCAATCTGCAGCCTCTTAAGTTCTTTGTCAGCCTCAATGTGTATACTCTTCTCTTCAGCTAACCTCCTATCTTCGCTTTCAATATACTTGTCACATTCTGAAGTTACATATTGGATCAAAGCCTGACCCTCCATGTTCATCTCCTTAGCAGTCAGCACAGCAGCCGATCTGAATTTGGCCAGATCTGCCATACTGTATCACACACTTTAATAATATCTAAGACAAATTACCAAATCTAATTACCAAAGTAACACTAATTAATTAATTACCACTGGCTGTGAAGATTCATCAACTTTTACTTTCCACCTTAGATATTACTTTTAATTTTAGGGACACTGTTGAATTTATACAAGCCTATACCCAACTAGTTTAAATCCCGGACAGGACCCCCAATATCTGTGGTGGGTTTGATGGTATTAAGTGCGGTTGCGATGCTACCTAGTGTACTGTATGAGGTCAGCTGTGAAGGTCCCTGAAGCTAAAAATTTATGTGAGTTTTTCAGGATTACCTTTCTGCTACCACCTATGACCTCAAACAGACTTATTCTACTATTATGTATGTTAGCTACGTTCAATGTTTAGGGTACTGAAATGTGGTGTGCAGGTAATTAAATACAAAGACACACACATATAAACACTGGGTCTAATACTAAACTCTATGATCAAGTAACTTAACACTGGGCTAAAATTTAAGATTTACAATTTTTTTAAACTTTATTTAGTCCTGAGCCAAGTTTTCTTATGGTCAGGACGTGTGAATCAAGATGAATTTATATCAATCAAATAGCATATAATTAAATGATCACATAAAAAAAATTCGTACATAAATATATATGTGAAATTTGTTAATATGGATACTAACTACAGAGTCTTTTGGAAAACTAGTACTGGATGACGGGTCGTGGTGGTATCATCATGTCTAGTTCTTGTTATACTGTTCAGTGTTTTGTTAACAGGGGTAATGGTGGTAAAGTCTTTTATTCACAGTGTTTTATAAATTTATTTATTTATGTTGATGAATCAACAGCAGGCCAGGTCTTCAGTACTTATCTGGCCTGTGTCGATGTAGTCAAGATGTTCACTTGGCCCACTCCTCACAGTTGCTGAGGTAAAATGCTAGGCTTCTCCTCACAGTTGCTGAGGTAAACTAATAGACTTCTAGTCCTCCACCGTTTGATCTCTTCAGAGCATCTGGCACTAGCACAGTGCCAGACAAAGAAACTCTGAAACCACAAAATTAGGCTATGTCATAGCATACTGCCTACTTTACCCTGTTTCCTAATCATAAAACATAAATTGACAAGACAAGATCAGATCTCTCTGATCGACCCAGCACCTCTCATCCAGGCTGTCATCACGTAGCACCAGTTTCCCATGACTGCATTGCATCTGAAATATGTTCATTAGTTTCTTTTTCCATCCAATAAGGTGGGTGATATGTTCCCACTGATCTGAAATATAGATCTGTCTTCTATATTCTTGGATATGTTTTCCCATATTATTTATTCGCTTCTAGGCCCTGGACTGTCGCTGGGGACCTAGAATAAGTACTCACTTGTCGTAACCATTTTTCATGACATGGCAGTATCAATCACTCAGAAGTATTAAATAAAAAAGGTTAATGATTTTTCCCTTACCACAATTCAAATGAAAATACACAGATACGTTGTCTAGCACAAACTCAGCTGAGCTGCTGGCTATACTATGGCGTCCCACTTTGAAATACTATCTATATTCATTGGGCGTCACAGTTCTAAGCATCAACGATCTGTTGCAGTGGACAGTCTTCGACAAAATGGCACTTGCCGGCTAATTTTTGTCACCAATATTACTCGTTCGTCCAATCGGAGTACTTCCCCTCTACATTTCAAATATTAAACTTAAATGTCCAATCTTAGTCTAGTTTCGGTCTAGTTGTGAAATGTACTTATGTCGGTCTGTCTGTTCGAACTAGGTTTTTCCCAAAATTACACTTGGTTTTAGACCAAACTACAAAAAAAACTACACAATTTTTTGTCTCACTACGTAAAAGATTTCTATGCTAAGTTATTTTTAGCTTCTACCCTCCCTTGACTGCCCCTTGTCCACATGTAGTTTGTTTTTCTGCGTTAGGCTCAAGGACGCGTCAAAAGTAACTTTTGTGAGAAGTATGCACAAATAACTGTCTGCTCGTCTGTATGGAACAATACAGTCTTTCGTCAATATCTTCCGTGTTATCTGTCCGTCTTTGTAATTAAAAGTATATTATTTCTCAGGGAAAGATGGGCTATCAAACTAGCTAGTTTTTATTCTCCTAAACTTATTATTAAGAAAATACCTAATTTTTTTCCTCTTAGTCTTGTAATTTGTTTTTACTACTCGTTCATGGCGTTTGCCGCTATATCCAAATTAAAACGACTATTTACCGTAGAACGTCCAAGATACGTCTGTTTCTGACAAGAGCTAAGGTCGTTTTTCGTCCAATTTATTACATTGTGTCAACTAGTGGCGTAATTTTTTTCTTTAAAACTACAAATTGCGTCTTCTAGACTTTAGATTCAAACACGTGTTCAGACCGCATCATTTTTTTCTTTTATCTCCGTTTCTACCCCGTCTAAAAGGATAGGCCGTTAGTCTGCATGTTATAACTAGTTAGTTTTCAATGACACTAGAAAACGCTGGCGTAGGCGAAGAAGTAGCAGCGTATCTTATCCAAATTTTATCCCTACATTTCATTTAACTGTTATCTTTATAAATGGAGGAATTTTTAGCGTTGTATCACTGAATTTCACCACAAGGACGGAAGAAGAAGAAGAAGAATGAAATATTATGCACATACCATGTTTGATGATTGAAGAACTATGCTGTTATCAGTTATATGAATGTTATTTTCTACAGGAACCAGGACTTTAAGAATGTTTACAAGTATTTAACTATTTAATGAATTTAACACTTGACTGACAAAATGCAAATCAGCAGTTCTCAAGCCTTGAGACCATGACTAACCTCCACATGATTTACTGCTCCAGTATCAAGAATGTAAATCATTGGTTCTCAAACCTTGGCAGCAATGACACCCCAACAGGTTAAAGCAGCATATGAAACTATTACCCGGTGGTTCTCAAATCATTGTTGACAGTGACCCCAGAATTAAAATACTGCTCTATGGGCACTAGGTGAACCTGTGGTTCTCAACCATGTGATGACCCCAGCCCCATACCTCACAGTTGTGAAACACATTGCACATATGGTGAAAACCACTGCTGTAAATAAGCAGACAGCCAGATAGAGACTGAGAACTCAAGTTGTGCTATAATGTCAGTTAAGAAGGAGTCATAGATAATAGATAACACACTGTTACTTAATGATAGTTAGCATTGTGTTAAATGTAATTTCTGATGGACGCTTACCGGCCATCAGACTTAGGAGATGACTGCTCTTGAAACCACTAACGGTACTCAATTGTTTCCAGTCCACCCAGGTTGTGGTTACAAGGTACTAACCCAGGTTGCAGTTACAAGGTACTAACCCAGGTTGCAGTTACAAGGTAAATTAATATGAAACAAATATAAAGGTGTGTTATCAGGCACTCGCAGGAAATAAAGAGAAAGAACCTGATAACATACCTTTATATTTGTTTCATATTAATTTACTGTTTACAGGCCTCGGGTTTCCCTTCCTTATGTGCAGTTACAAGGTACCTAAACCAGGTTACGGGTCCAGGGTACAAACCAGGGTACGAGTCCACGGTACCAACAATTACCCCTACCCACCATATCCTATCAACCAGTAACCCATTCCATACCACACATCCCATAAACAGAAGAGGTATTCAGCAGAAGTGACTTACCCCATCCTTATCTGGGATGTGTACCGAGTCCAGGGAAGCAAACTCTGACACCCTCTGAACCCATTAACTGTTATGAGACCAGAGTGCTGGGGCATACCAAACCAAGAGAGTCCGAACACAAATCATCTCCGCAGCTATTACAGTCCTTGAGGAGATGAGTATTAACACCTGCCAGGAAAACTACCATAGAAGAGATCTACTGTCCATATGATGACACACTAGTTGTTTTTTTTTTATAAAACAGTAGAGCTAAACTTTTTTTCATATTTAAATGTAAATTCAGATATGTAAGATTCTGTACCCTTTTATTCAATTTAACTTAACAGCGTCTGTTGTTATTTTTCTTGTTAACTTTATTTGGGCTGTATTTTTGTTTTAAATATAAATCTACACCCTGGGGGATCAGCCATAATTCAATTAATTTTTATTGGGTCGGGATATTTTAAATGTGGCTGGACACCAAATCTCTTTCTCAACCTTATGTGCTGTACACAGTCCTTTTGTAGGATTCCTGAGGAAGAATTTATCGTGCAGAAAATATCCTGTTTAGGTGCCAGAATTCTCTTTTAAGTAAATTTCTAGTACACTAATTCCCGAGGAGAGGCAGTTTCTTCAAACCCGGAAGCTATCAATAAGACATTATTATCTTTATTCTTCCATTCCATCCAAGCTGTCCTTTCTCCTCAAAATCATCTCGCGACAATTGGGACGCTCGTGTCGGGGATCAACTCTTATTTCATATTTAGACACTTGTCTGAGATATGAAAACTCTTTATCTTTCCTAGACCACTACTGCTGTAGGTACTGTAGTGGATTGATGGTATTGTATGATGGTGATATTACTAAGTGTGATGCATGAGGTCAGCTGTGAAGGCTCCTGAGATAAAATGTAGCTGTGAATTGTCAGAAGGCCCTTCGTGCTACCACTACGACCTCACACCTATCTTTTTTTACTAATGAATGTGGCTACGTTAAATGTCTAGGGTAATGATATGTAATGTGTTGTGGTAGTTTACATACACACACACAGATATTTACTAAGTCTAATAATATTAATAAATGTTATAATACACTGAACTAACTCAAGTGTGTAAAATTTTTGATAGTAATTTTCTTTAAATTTATTTGTTCTGAACCAAGGTTTTATTTTGGCCAGAACATATGAAAGGTTTTGCAATTATGAAAGAAATGCATGAATATTACATAATAAATGCAAGGTGTGTACATATGTATGTTACTAGACTAGTTAATATTACTACTGTTTATAGTTGTAATCTATTTGGGAGAACACTTAATGGATGTGCTGTTGGGGTGGCCTCATCACTCCCTGTCTATGGTGACTACACATTGTCCAGTTATTTGATGGAAATGTTATGGGTGTGTTAGCAAATAAGTTGAGTTGGTGAATTCTCAGCAGACCAGACGCTCACGTAGCTTGAAGGTGCAGCTCTGGTGCTGAGATCTGGTGGCCCCACCTCTCCGTGCTTGGGGGCAATATCAGAAGTCTGGTGGCCCCACCTCTCCGTGCTTGGGGGCTATAATAGGCTGCTCTGACAAAATGTTACTGCACGGGTCCAGTCTTGTAATATTCAACAACTCATTTGACACCGCATTGGTGCCAACTGAAACTCACAGTTCAGAATTATGAATATAGAACACAGTTAAATGCTAGCAAAACTCAGCTGAGCTGCTGGCCTTAGGATGGCGTCCCTCTAAATATTTCAATAGCTTCTGGGAATTACACCACTTAATAATTCACTGTGTCTACTAGGACAACTTATAATGAATGGCACAAAATGCGCGTCTGAGCGCCGATAATATATTCATCTATGGCCAATCACTGCCTTTTATTTTTCAAATTCAAATATCCTACCAAAAAGTCATTTCAGTCATACCTCAGTCAAGTATGCCTTATTGTCTGTTGGTCCGTCCGTCTCTACTTGCGTTTCACAAAAAAACACACTTGTTTTTTTAACCAACTCTGCCTTCCCCTACACAATTTTGCCGTTAAAGTTATTTTTAGCCACAATTCACCATCTCACCCCGTCTCATTCAGTCCAACTAGATTTTAGCACTTGCGTCTTCAAGGCCACAATTTTTTGAAAATTAGTGACATGTTTTATTTCAATGCAGACGATCGTTGATATGAACAACACAGTCTTTTGTCAATATCTTTCTTATTATCTGTCCGTCTGTATAAATGAAAGCATATTATTTCACTGCACAAGATGGGCCATCCGGCCAGCTAGGTTTTATATTCCTAACATTATTATTAAGAAAAGTTACTTTTCAAATATTTTCTAGAATCTTCTGGAATGCGTTCATCACTGCATTCAAATAAACGGACTAAGTTATCGCAAAAGCGTCCAAAAATGACTGTGGCGTATAATATCCAAGGTCCCTTTTGTCGATTTCTTTACTTTATGTCAACTTGGGGAACGTGACTTTTTCCTCCTTTCCCCACCACTTGCGTCTTTTAGCCTTGCTAATTTCAAGCACGCGTTCAGTCAGATTTTTCCTTTTGATCTCCTTTCTCATCCCGTTCCGTTTTGCCTTCAAGTCTAACAATTTAATTTCCATGGCGGGTGATGACCCGCGGCGTGGGCGATCATGTATTCTAGCAGCTTACGCATTAGTTTTTATCCCTACGTTGTATCATTGAAGATATTTTAACGTTGTATCACGGTTAATTTTGTGACAGGTACTTGTCACTTATTGGTGTCCAAGTCTAGGATTAGATTAAAGAGGGGACATATAAATTACCCTAGACTAAAATACATATAAATTTTTGAGAAAAACACATATTTTAAGTTGTGTTATGAGAACTCTTCTTGGTGGTATTGCAGACTATAGAAAGTATTTTTGCCTTAATTATTGTTTGTGAGTTAGAGATCTTATACTCGCTCAACGAACCACTACGGATAAAATGGAAGAATCTGTAGAGTTGAATGAGTGGAGAACATTCTGGACAGAGTTAGCCATTGAGTGTGAACTCTCCGGAGAAGAACTGGATACTTTTGTTTCACAAAAGATGGAAAAATGCAGGATGAGAGAAGCGAAAAGGAAGGAATGGAGAGCAAAGTGCAAGGAAGAGAATGTGGAACATGAGAGTCAAAGACAAGAAAAATCCCTCCAGTGTAAGGAAGAAATGGAAACTCAATTTCAACCTACAAAAATGGAATCCAGGGATAAACTGGAATCTAGGAATACTCATCATGCCACTCCTTTGCCAGTTGCATCACCATCTTCAGTGGTAAATATAACTGCACCACATGAAGCCAAGTCTATGTCTCAGAATTCAGGCTCAGACAGAGCAGAGGTATGTATATCCAAATGGAGACAGCTAGACCATCCTGAGAACAAGATTAAGCACAAGAGTGCTGATAATCTGAAGAGACCTTCCTCATCCTCAGCAAAAACTCACAACAGGCATATCGAAACCAACCGCACCAAAAACCTGGTAAATAGGATCGCTCAACCAAATAGGATCATTCAACGGAAAAGGAGTACGCAACCCAATGGGAAGGGAAGGAATGTTCTTGAACACCACCTGTCGGCCACCCTACATCAGTTAGACTGTAGGCGCCGAGACCCAATCCCACAGACTTCATACAAAGCTAAGGTCCCTACCATGGATGGGAACTTGACGAAGGCCCGGAGTGGATACAGGGATTCTCAAAATGTGGAGACTGCCACAGTAAATGGAGAAGAAATCACCTGTTTGTATTATCAAGGTCTTGGGTGTGATGCCCTTGTCTCAGCCACTGTCATCGACCTTGATCAAGTCACCGAAGAGGATGTTGAGGTAACAGCACCCATGATGAACAACAGAAGGATGATTTTGCCTTTAGCTTATGTAGAAGTTAGGTCGAACTTTGTAAACGGCAAAGTACAGGCCGCAATATTAGATGAACGAATTTACCCCATAC
This sequence comes from Oreohelix idahoensis, assembly GCA_024509875.1. Lineage (NCBI taxonomy): Eukaryota > Metazoa > Mollusca > Gastropoda > Stylommatophora > Oreohelicidae > Oreohelix > Oreohelix idahoensis. The sequence continues at coordinate 216,778 of JAMPIV010005884.1, read as the reverse complement.
CTCAAGGAGGGAAATATATCATCTTAGGAGACTCAGCACGATCCAGAGACGGCGTGACTGAACAGGCTATGGAGACTCCAATGCCTAACGCTTCTTCCAATATTTTCACTGAAAAGTTGGAAGAGTGCAAAGGGGATGACAACCCCAGTGCACTTAATTCTGAACCAGTTTTGATAGTCTCACCCACTCTCTGCGTGCAGAAAGTGAAGCCGGGCCAGAGTTTCTTGGTACCTGGTGGGATGAAACATGTTTCAGAAAGATCTTCCTTTAACACGGGAGAAACGGCTAAAGAGGAACATGAGTGATAAGGGTGGATTTGAGCTGAAGTGGTAACTTGCCACCCTTATCGACACCTGGTATTAAAGTGTAAGATGTAGGTGTCTTCTCTGATTTAGGATGTTGCTGTGTATGTGGTAGTGGAACAGTTCACAGGGTTATCACACAGGCAACATGACGTGTAGAGTCATAGAAAGGGTAACTTCGTTGTATAAGTTTCTTCCATTTATTGCACGCCACAAAACAGTCATGATACTTATGACATCAACATAGTTAACGAGTTCAGCAAGATGATATGGCACATTGAAAACAATTTCTGTAGTCAGCAATGACAGCTGTTGTATATATGCGTCATAAGACATCACAGTTCAATAGATTCAGAAATTCATAAATCATAGAGTTCTAGTTCGTGAAGCTGTATAAATAATAATAATTTCTATAACTTCTGCAACAGTGTCAGCTACAGATCTTCAATGTTCATAAACAATAATAAATGCTCCCATTCTGATGCTAGCAGATCAGTTGTATACAATAAGTCCGTTCACTGTCTGCACGTGAATAGCATACATGGGCTACAGGTCAGCTCGACCTTTATAATGTTCCTAAGTCTAACCATCTGACTTGGACGTGATCTCTGATATAACGAATCCTGGCACACAGACAATAGTCTTGTTGGTCTAGAGCGACCCATATATATTTAACTAGTTCAGGTATAAAGATACCGGTGACTTAATCCTAGTCAAAGTACCTCTCCATTTTGAATCACACAGGCGAGCAAATAGGCGACAAAATGACGAACCTCTAGATGATAGCATAAAGTTCGATACAAGAGGAATTACCTTATTTCGGAAAATCAACCATGAACATATGCCTCCAGGCAGGCGTGAATAATACTGGGAAATAGTCTAGTTAGCTAACTAACTCACAAAGACAACGTATTTCCCTCAGAAAATCACAAGACGCAGTTGCGTCTGCTCGCTTCTTAAACCATTTCTCAACTGCCGAACTGGGCGGAACACACAGAACGAACTCCCAGCTTTTGACATGCGCAGAACGACAATCTCTGAGTTGCCGTTCACAATAAGACGATTCTAAGAACATTCGAGATAAAAGTCTTATAGAATCGCGCCTTTTATGGTCATGAAAAGAAGCGTTAAGAAAGGTTTCAGACATCTACCATAGTTGACTGGTACTACCAAATAAGGAGATGTGGTCACGCTTCGTTCAAGAAATTATAGACCGAACGTGTCTCTATACAAGAGAAGGCAAACTCCTAAAAAATTGTAGTTTCGATAACTCGGATTATGTCCCTTTGACCATAGAAAACATAATACACACTTCAGTCAAAAAAATGATCATACATATCAAAAAATGTTTATACAAACGAAAAATAATAATGATCCGTGCGTAACATTACCGCACCCTCCCTGGAAAAAAAAAAATGAAACATTTTTTTTTAAATCCTGGAGCCGGAAAAAATCTAGGCTCCTAACGCACGTATGATGCGTGGATATATACCTAACAAATTAGCTCAACGCATGGAGCGACACTGAGATCATATCTCAGATCCTTAGAGAAAAAATTTATCTAAGTATACGCTGATATATTCCAGGAAGGTGCCACCAACACACGCCACAATGATGGCAACAACATAATGACAATCAAATTATTCTCATACCAATATATGAAATTAAATATATTATGTGTTATCATACAATGTGTTGCAAATAGCGGTGTAATTTACTAATATACCGCACTATATTATTACATTATATAAAGTAACAGTAATTAATAAGTAATACATGTGTTGATCTTCGGTGACATAAAACATTCAATAGAAGAAGATGTGGACATCATCCGCTCCCAATGTAGGACAGGACTTGATATCCTCAAAGTTCCACAATGGACATAAACTCGCAGACTTCAATGATGTGCTGCGAAAATATCAATAACACAAATCTTAAAGACAACTGGTAAATTTCTTAATACAATCCTGAAAATAATTTATTTAAATGTGGCCGAGTGATCTTTTGGCCCGTATATCACTAACTAAGCCTTCTTAGATAATTACATGGTACAATGTTATAAATTTCCCTCAAAAAAAAAAAAAGTGAGACAAAATCTACTAACATGTCATTATAACATTGGACTGTATATCAGGAAATATATATATATATGACAGAAGAATCATGTGGAATCGTGTGGACATCTGGACAGAATGTCTGCCATTACATTATCCGAACCACGGATAGCTCGAACCGAGAAATGAAATGGTTGAAGAGCTATGGCATAACGAGTGGACCTCGAGCTCTTCAAGTTTTTGCTCTGAATAGCAGTAAGCGCTTTCTGGTCGGTTTCCACAATGAAATGTGCGCCTAGAAGAAATCTTTGTAACTTCAGAATAGACCATACCATAGCCAATAACTCACGGTCTAAAACCGAGTAATTCTTTTCTGCAGCGTTTAATTTCCTAGAGATATACATCACCGGATGCAAAGTATCAGAATACTCCTGCATTAGTGCTGCCCCAATCCCTGTTGACGAGGCGTCACTTCGAAGAACAAAAGTCTTCTCAATAGTAGGTAACTTAAGAATAGGTGGAGATGAAAATAGGGCTTTAACCTGGTCCAATGAGGATTGACATTCTTTAGACCAGCGGATCAGATTAGGCGACCCTTTCTTCAATAAAGTAGAAAGCGGTGCCATAATGGAGGACAGATTCGGAATGAATCGTCCGTAGAATTGAATCAAACCTAATAGACTCCTTACTTGTTTCTTCGTCTTAGGGACCGAAATGTTAAGTATTTTTGAAACATTGTGGTCCTCTGTCTTTAAAAGACCATGACCAACCCGATGACCTAGGAAAGAAATCTCGCTAAATCCTATAAAGGCTTTAGAGGGTTTTGCAGTCAAGTTATACTCGCGAAGAGTAGACAGTAATTCGTATAAACCCAAATAATGATCTTCCCAAGAATCACTGAATAGACAGATATCATCTAGGTATGCTATGACATCTGTACGATATGCGAGAATTCGCCGCATCATGCGTACGAATGTAGCAGGGGCGTTCATAAGACCAAAAGGCATGAAATTCCATTGGAATAAACCCCTAGGTGTAGAAAAAAGCTGTAAAAGGTTTGGCACGTTCAGTTAGCGGGACTTGCCAATAACCTTTAGACAAATCTAGTTTGGTAAAGAATCTAGAATTAGAAAGTTTATTGAGTAGCTCTTCTAATGAAGGCATAGGTTCAGCATCGAACTTCGTAACTTGGTTCAATTTGCGATAATCTACGCAAATGCGAATGTTATTATCCTTCTTTCGAACAATAACCATAGACGAAGAGTATGCTGAAGTGGATGGTTCAATGATTTCCAAACGTATCATTTCATCCAATTCTTTTTCGACTTGAGACTGGAAATGGATAGGTATTGGATATGGTCTGACTCTGATAGGATTGTGATCAGTTAGCACAATGTCATGTTCTATGACATGTGTGTGTCCCGGGATGTCTGTAAGAACATCCTGAAATGTTTGCAACATCGAAGAAACTTGTCGATGTTCCTCAGCGGAAAGATTTGGAGAAACGGTCACGTTTTTCCAAGATTCCGTAGAATAAAGTGGGACCATAGAAAGAGGAAGATTGACATCAGAAAAAGTAGTTTCCTCATCCTGTATAACTGACAGAGATGAGTACTGACCATGAGTTGCTTGTGAATTGTCCGTAGCCTGGAAAATAGGCTGCAAATAGTCAGGTCTTTCATAAAATTCTGTGAGCATATTTATGTGGAAAGTTTTATGCTTTCCATCAATATCGACAACATAGTCGACATCAGAAATTTTGGAGACTATTGCATATGGACCTTTCCATGCAATTAGAAGTCTGTTCTCCCTTGAAGGAAGTAGAACGAGAGCTTTGTCACCTGGACAAAGTTGTCGTAGACATCTATTCTTATTTGCAAACTGCCTTGCCTTTTCTTTAGCAAATTCTGAAGACGAAGTTGCTAGTTTGCATGCCTCGATGATCTTTTGCCTAAGAGCAATGACGTACTCATAAGAAGATTGAGTCTCATCGCTAATATTATCGGCAGTGATTAGATCGTGAAGTAAAGACATAGGGCCGCGCGGTTGCGCGCCAAAGACAAGTTCAAAAGGGGAAAACCCCGTATGTTCATTGGGGACCTCTCTATACGCAAAGAGAGCCGCGGGTAAGACCCTGTCCCAATCCTGAGGATGATCCTCAGTTATTTTACCAAGTAAAGTTTTCAGAGTCCTATTTAAACGTTCGACCAACCCATTAGACATTGGGTGATAGATACTGCTGAGAGACCTTTTAATGTGTAGCATAGACATTACCTGTGACATAGTGTCTGATATAAGTTGAGTGCCATGGTCTGACAATATTTCTCCGGGAAAACCCAAGCGAGAAAATATCAGCCAAAGAGCGTCTGCGATATCAGCAGTTGAGATGCTCTTGAGAGGTATTGCCTCTGGCCAACGTGTGCACATATCGACACATGTAAGGATAAATTGATGTCCTCTAGCCGACTTAATTCTAAAAGGACCGATAATATCTATTGCCATTTTTTGAAAAGGGCGAATAGGAATGTCAGCAGCCTGGATAGGCGCAGCATGTCGTGGTCCTTTAGATTTGACCTCCTGACATACTTTGCAAGAGCGACAGTACATTCGTATGTCCTTGCTCACAAATGGCCAAAAGAAAGCCGCAAGAACCCTCGACTTTGTACGGGAAAAACCCATATGTCCAGCACATTGCGAGTCATGAGCATGTTGCAATATTTGCAATCTCATGCTCTTAGGCACAAGAATTTGTGAATGAGTGGACGTAGTCGAGTCTTGTACCATACGTACAAGTACGCCGTTCTTCATAGAAATCCAAGATTTCCTATTAGTGTTCTGATTAGGATCACCTTTTTTTGCTAGAATGAAGAATTTTTGTAAAGAAGGATCTTCTTCTTGCAATTTGATAAATGAGTCACGTGTAATAGTCAAGTGACTATCTTGGTCATTTACTTCATCATTATTAGTTAATGAAGTTTGAGGTGGATCCAGAGCATGTGCTCTTGTGACCACCGCATTGGTAGCTTCAATGTTTTGCTCTTCCCAAACAGCAATCTGCTGTGGGGTACATTCCCTAACTCCGTGAATACGACCAATAATAAGGTCCGCAATAGGGTTTGGAAGTAGACACGCGTGGACCTCTCCCGTGAAGAAAGGAGTAGCAATGTGTATTATAGCAGTAGGATACTTTTCTAACGTGCCACCAAATGTGACACATTTGATGACTTTTCCTGTAGCACAGGATGGATCTACAAGAGATTGCCTAACGCCGACAGTAGTACATCCAGAATCAAACAACACTGAGACTGGATTACTATTTACTAGCCCCTTATGTAATATAAGAGAACCTCTCCCATCATGAGCAACATTAGCAGGAAGAGCGGGCAAAGGATGACCACAGCTTAGAGTACTAACGGTTTTCGGATCAAATAAAGTACTGCATTGGATACATTTATTTGCCCTACCAAAATCAAAAGATGAGCATCCGATAGCATTATGGTCTTTATCATTATTAACCTGTTTATCTGCTCCCTGAGATTCTTGTTGAACAGAGTTTGTCTGTTGATATCTTTTTCTCTTATGTTGCGATCTACCGCGACCATTATTGCCTCTGCAATTATCATTAAAGTCCCTACTGTAATTTTTATCCTGGTTTGAGTTCCAGTTTCCATAACTGTCATTACTATCTCTATGCTGTTGAGAACCTCTATTATCTTGGTATTGAGGTCTCTGCATAAAATATTTCCCTCTATACCGATTACCTTTGTGAAAATTTCTAAAGTTAACCGGAGTAGAATAACGTGTAGTATTAGGTTGTCTCCAGTTCTGGGAAGAAGAATCACCCTGGAATTGATCACTATGGTTCTGGGCATAATTACGATTACTCTTTTTATTGAAATTTTTCTGGCTACCCTGAAATTTACGCATAAAATTTGGGCCATAAGGTGCTGCCGAAGCAACTGGCAGACCTTCTTTCACCTTAGAGTTACTAATGGTTATGTGCGGATGCGCAGTAACATACTGGCTACAGTATTCTTCCATTTCTTTTATGTTTTTTAGGCTTACGCTCATGAAGAAAAGATAGAAAAGCTTCATTAACAGAAGACATAACCTTATCTCTAAGTAGTAAATCCATAAGAGCTTCAAATGTATTTTCTGTCTTAGACAACTCAACCCATCGTAAAAAAGTAAGACGGATGCCTGAGATGAATTCAGAGAATTCAACTCCAGTTTCTGGTAACATGGTTTTAAATTTAAGACGATATCCGTCCTCGTTAAGTTGGTACTTCTTTAACAATGCCGCCCTGACAACCTCATAGTTGTTTTTGTCAGGCACATCTACCATACTCAACAAAGTCAAAGCATCACCTCTAAGTATCTTGGACAGATGATACACATATAATGTTTTATCTATATTATGCACATTACATGCACTTTCAAATCTATCTAGATAAAATGTTATATCATCGATTGAGGGATTAAATGCTGGTAGATTAAGCTTGAAATCCTTAGCATTAGTCTTATTTGACACCTTATTTGCATCATTAGCATTACCAGTGTTCAATAACTTTAACTTCTCTAACTCTAAAGCTAAGACTTTTTCATCATGTTCCATTTTTGCTTTTCTCTCATCAGCCTCTCTTTGTAACCTTCTTTCTTCAGCCTCAGCCTGTAACTTTCTTTCTTCAGCCTGGGCCTGTAACTTTTTTTTTTCTTCAGCCTCTATTTCAAGTCTCTTATTTTCAGCTTCTTTTTCAAGTCTCTTATTTTCAGCTTCTTTTTCAAGTCTCTTATTTTCAGCTTCTTTTTCAAGTCTCTTATTTTCAGCTTCAGCCTGAAGCCTCTTCTCCTGAAATTCTGCTTCTCTTTTTTGTTTTTCCATTTCCATTTGAAATCTTTTTTCCTCCACCTGCATCTGCAGTTTCTTTTGTTCTATTTCAGCCTCTATTCTCTTTTGTTCAGTTTGTTCTTTCATTTTCTTTTCTTCCGACTTCAATGCCTTGGCATATTGAACAGTCGCAAATTCTTCTAATTTATCACCTGTCTTCCCAAGGGCTTTACCCTGCTCAATAAAGTACTCAAATGTAGACATGATGTCTAAAATGTGAGTACAGAACCTGAAATAATTAATTATCTTATTTCAATGTTAAATAGCAACAAGACTTAATAAAGTGCTTGTATAATCTCTATGTTGAACCCAATCTCTGTGGGAAACAGGAGTTGACACCAACTTGTATTATCAAATGTATAATAATATCACAAGTCACCTCTTAATTATCAGTGCACTACCCAAATCAGTGCATAACCATCAGTTATTTATCATAACTGCACTACAATAGTGCATAAGCAAAAAACACCAGTTAGTTATGATAAGTGCACTATAGACCAATAGTGCATGAGCATATATTAACAATAGTGAAAGCTAACTATGCAAGAACTATGTAAACAATAACAAGACAATGTAAACAATAACAAAGGTCACCAACAATGTAAACAATAACAAAGATCAAAGTCAATGTAAACAACAACAAAGATCAGAGTCAATGTAAACAACAACAAAGATCAGAGTCAATGTAAACAATAACAAAGATCAGAGTCAATGTAAACAATCAACAAAGATCAAACAATACGAAAACATTCGCATAAGTCAAATACACAAACAGCAAAACTAAAAAGAAATATGCGAAGATATGACTAACAAATGACGCTACAGTGTATACACAAAAAATATACGTAAAGAACTGAATAATAGCAAAGGGGAGACCTACAAATACAAACAATCGAAATCGAAACTAAAAAACACAAAGAAAGAGAGAAAAGAAAAAAGAAAAAAAAATATATATATACAAGAAACAAAAATAAAGCACAACTCGTCACAACTAAACAGATATAGCAACGATTGTCGCTAGCAAATTTCACTGTAGGAAATTCGCACAGTCCCTAACGAAAACGCTAACAGTAGAACCTCTGTGACGTGGTATCTTCTACTGAAAGACACCGCCCAACCGAGAAAACCCGCTGAAATATAAACATATAAATATACAAATAACAAATAACATATAACATATAAACATGTATCATGAAAACAATAGGAGAAAGTGTGAAAGTACAGAAGGCTCAGTTAGAACATAAGGGCACAGTTCACAAACAAAACAGGCCACTTAACTTCTATAAATCCAGCGTCAGCACGGTGCAGAACAGGATGTAATCAGCATTCTGAGGATAATGATCCAACGTTGATTAACTTCTGCTCCCATAAACAGCCATGACGAAGGAAATGAGCTTCTAATACTGCAACAGTTGTTACGGCACTTGACCTTCTGAATCTTCTAAATTGATTTAACCGGCACTTGACCTTCTGAACCCGCAACAGTACCCCTGAGACCGGAACAGTTGTTACGGCACTTGTCCTTCTTTTCACCAGATCAGGAAATCCATTCGCTCGGTACTTGTCCTTCTAATTTTACATAAACTTCAATATTGCCGAGCAGCGCCGGGTAGTTTCAAAATCAGCAACTGTCAGAAAATCCGGATACTTTCAATAAAATTTCTTGTAAGGTGGTAGTTGATGCTGTAGTTGTATCTAGTATGTTGATGATGTCTGGGTTTGCTGACCCCCTTGATAGCTGGAATCAGAGTGAACCAACCTATGGCCACCAAAAATGATATGGTGCGCCAAAATATCAGATGATAGAACCAGCTCTGGCCACCAAAAATGATAAGGGTGGATTTGAGAGCTGAAGTGGTAACTTGCCACCCTTATCGACACCTGGTATTAAAGTGTAAGATGTAGGTGTCTTCTCTGATTTAGGATGTTGCTGTGTATGTGGTAGTGGAACAGTTCACAGGGTTATCACACAGGCAACATGACGTGTAGAGTCATAGAAAGGGTAACTTCGTTGTATAAGTTTCTTCCATTTATTGCACGCCACAAAACAGTCATGATACTTATGACATCAACATAGTTAACGAGTTCAGCAAGATGATATGGCACATTGAAAACAATTTCTGTAGTCAGCAATGACAGCTGTTGTATATATGCGTCATAAGACATCACAGTTCAATAGATTCAGAAATTCATAAATCATAGAGTTCTAGTTCGTGAAGCTGTATAAATAATAATAATTTCTATAACTTCTGCAACAGTGTCAGCTACAGATCTTCAATGTTCATAAACAATAATAAATGCTCCCATTCTGATGCTAGCAGATCAGTTGTATACAATAAGTCCGTTCACTGTCTGCACGTGAATAGCATACATGGGCTACAGGTCAGCTCGACCTTTATAATGTTCCTAAGTCTAACCATCTGACTTGGACGTGATCTCTGATATAACGAATCCTGGCACACAGACAATAGTCTTGTTGGTCTAGAGCGACCCATATATATTTAACTAGTTCAGGTATAAAGATACCGGTGACTTAATCCTAGTCAAAGTACCTCTCCATTTTGAATCACACAGGCGAGCAAATAGGCGACAAAATGACGAACCTCTAGATGATAGCATAAAGTTCGATACAAGAGGAATTACCTTATTTCGGAAAATCAACCATGAACATATGCCTCCAGGCAGGCGTGAATAATACTGGGAAATAGTCTAGTTAGCTAACTAACTCACAAAGACAACGTATTTCCCTCAGAAAATCACAAGACGCAGTTGCGTCTGCTCGCTTCTTAAACCATTTCTCAACTGCCGAACTGGGCGGAACACACAGAACGAACTCCCAGCTTTTGACATGCGCAGAACGACAATCTCTGAGTTGCCGTTCACAATAAGACGATTCTAAGAACATTCGAGATAAAAGTCTTATAGAATCGCGCCTTTTATGGTCATGAAAAGAAGCGTTAAGAAAGGTTTCAGACATCTACCATAGTTGACTGGTACTACCAAATAAGGAGATGTGGTCACGCTTCGTTCAAGAAATTATAGACCGAACGTGTCTCTATACAAGAGAAGGCAAACTCCTAAAAAATTGTAGTTTCGATAACTCGGATTATGTCCCTTTGACCATAGAAAACATAATACACACTTCAGTCAAAAAATGATCATACATATCAAAAAATGTTTATACAAACGAAAAATAATAATGATCCGTGCGTAACAATGAGCCTCAAGCACTTAGTCTTCACTCAGTTCCGATAACCTCACCCACTCTCTGGGATCAGAAAGGGAAGCGGATCCAAATTTCCTTGGTACCTGGTGGGCAGGAACAACTGGCAGACTTATCTTTCTCTGTCACTGGAGAAACAGTGATAGAGGATCATACAAGCTCTCATACCTGGGGAGGTAGGTATGTGTTCTTAGGCAGGTCAAGCAATATGACTAAAATAAGGTTGTGTATGAGGCTGGCAACCTCATCACGCAAAACTATTTGCTATAGATTCAATTGTAAGCAGAGTGTAGGCTTTAGGGCAAGCTCTTTGCCAGAAGGCAAGCTTCAATGGAGGATCCGTAAGGAGGAAAGGAAAGGTGGGATTATCATGCGAGCAAGCTTGCTCAACCCACCTCTACTACTTATTGAAGAGGAAACGGATAGCCATGTGAGGATTACAGGCATACCGTTCGACAGAGGAAAAAGAGGAAATATTTGGAATGAAGGTATGGAGGACACAATACATTAATGTAGTGTCCGACATAAGAGAAGAGTCGGCTCGAACTGAGTTGGCCGTTGGCCGAACTTTCAAAAGGGGGCTTATGTCGTGAAATGACTTCTCCCCGACTTTTTCTTCTGTCTATTATGTTATCCCTCTACAAATTTCTCCTATCATTAGACAAGAAACCAAAAGTCTCTCTCTCTCTAGTCGTATATTTTACAGTATTCGCTAGCCTCAGGATTCACACGGCCAAAAGGTAATAAATTATTCCCCCACCAGCGAAAGTCGAAGGTGGAAAACATTGTGTTACGAACAGACCGGAAGTCGACCGCCTTTCTTGGTGTCACAAACTGGACAAGTACGCAGTGGATACTAGGGCGAGTTTAATGAAGTTAACTTGATATCCCTGCGACCAAAATAGAATTTGCAACAAAAACCAGAAGTGTATTAGTGGTCCTTCTATTTTCTATTTCTTATAAGGCTTCAGTGTTCTCTGTCAAGACTACAAACTTGATACAAGTGTTCTCAATCACTTCTTTTCCCTTTGTGAAATATGGGACATTAATTTTTGCATCATGGAATGTTCTTTATATGTATTTAATGAAATCTAATGCACATACCATGTTTGATGATTGAAGAACTATGCTGTTATCAGTTATATGAATGTTATTTTCTACAGGAACCAGGACTTTAAGAATGTTTATTTAACTATTTAATGAATTTAACACTTGACTGACAAAATGCAAGTCAGCAGTTCTCAAGCCTTAAGACCATGACTACCCTCCACATGATTTACTGCTCCAGTATCAAGAATGTAAATCATTGGTTCTCAGACCTTGGCAGCAATGACACCCCAACAGGTTGAAGCAGCATATGAAGCTATTACCCGGTGGTTCTCAAACCAATGTTGACAATGATCCCAGAACTAAAATACTTCTCTATGGGCACTAGGTGAACCAGTGGTTCTCAACCATTTGATGACCCCAGCCCTATACCTCACAGTTGTGAAACACATTGCACACATGGAGAAAACCACTGCTGTAAATAAGCAGACAGCCAGATAGAGACTGAGAACTCAAGTTGTGCTATAATGTCAGTTAAGAAGGAGTCATAGATAATAGATAACACACTGTTACTTAATTATAGTTAACATTGTGTTAAATGTAATTTCTGATTTACGCTTACCGGCCATCAGACTTAGGAGATGACTGCTCTTGAAACCACTAACGGTACTCAGTTGTTTCCAGTCCACCCAGGTTGTGGTTACAAGGTACTAACCCAGGTTGCGGTTACAAGGTACTAACCCAGGTTGCGGTTACAAGGTACTTAAACCAGGTTACGAGTCCAGGGTACAAACCAGGGTACGAGTCCATGGTACCAACAATTACCCCTACCCACCATATCCTATCAACTAGTAACCCATTCCATACCACACATCCCATAAACAGAAGAGGTATTCAGCAGAGGTGACTTACCCCATCCTTATCTGTGATGTGCAATGAGTCCAGGGAAGCAAACTCTGACACCCTCTGAACCCATTAACTGTTATGAGACCAAAGTGCTGGGGCATACCAAACCAAGAGAGTCCGAACACAAATCATCTCCGCAGCTACTACAGTCCTTGAGGAGATGAGTATTAACACCTACCAGGAAAACTACCATAGAAGAGATCTACTGTCCATATGATGACACACTAGTTTTTTTTTAATTATAAAACAGTAGAGCTAAACTTTTTTTCATATTTAAATGTAAATTCAGATATGTAAGATTCTATACCCTTTTATTCAATTTAACTTAACAGCGTCTGTTGTTATTTTTCTTGTTAACTTTATTTGGGCTGTATTTTTGTTTTAAATATAAATCTACACCCTGGGGGCTCAGCCATAATTCAATTAATTTCTATTGGATCGGGATATTTTAAATGTGGCTGGACACCAAATCTCTTTCTCAAGCTTATGTGCTGTACACAGTCCTTTTGTAGGATTCCTGAGGAAGAATTTATCGTGCAGAAAATATCCTGTTTAGGTGCCAGAATTCTCTTTTAAGTAAATTTCTAGTACACTAATTCCCGAGGAGAGGCAGTTTCTTCAAACTCGGAAGCTATCAATAAGACATTATTATCTTTATTCTTCCATTCCATCCAAGCTGTCCTTTCTCCTCAAAATCATCTCGCGACATTATCAAAAGCCAGGAAAGAACAGAGACCGATGATGTTGACCAGAGATTCAACACCATCTCAACAATATACAAGGAAAGCAGCAAGTCATGCTTGGGATTCCAGGAAAGAAAGAGCCAGAACTGGATAACACCAGATACGCTAAACACCATAGCGAAGAGAAAGGAAATGAAAAGAAAGAAAACAGAAGCTAAGTCTCCCAGATTAAAGGCAATATATAGTGAACAGTACAGTCAGCTGGACAAGGAAGTTAAACGTCAAACCCGTGCTAACAAAAGGACATTTCTGGATGACCTTGCAAGACAGGCAGAAGAGGGAGCACTGAGAAATGAACAAAGCACAGTATACAAAATAACTAAAATCATCAGTGGAAAACGAAGTGCAAACGAAGTGTAAGAGAAACAATCATCACAACAGTAGTAAACAATATGGGCAGAGCATTTCAAGAAACTCTGAATAAGGAAACCAGAGATCATTGAATGTTCCACAAATGATCTAGATGTTAATAACATAGGGACAGTTTATGGAAAATACTGAGGGCTTATGGAATTCCAAGCTGCATAGTGTCAATCATAAAAAGCCTTTATGCCAACTTTACGTGCAGCATTGGGCAGAGTAACCTAACCATTGAAGTGAAGACAGGAGTACGACAGGGATGCCCCTTATCAACCACTCTATTTTTAACAGTCATAGACTGGGTGATGCGCCAGACAGCAGAGGGCAATCCAAGAGGAATAAGATGGACTACATTTTCTACATTGGAAGATCTGGAATATGCAGATGACATTGCACTGCTAGCACATTCACATCAACACATCCAGGAAAAAATGGATAGACTTAAAAAGTATAGCCAGCAGGTGGGCTTGAACATCAACCTAAAGAAGACAGAGGTCATGACGCTCAATGTGAGCAACCCTGAGCCCATATCAGTAAAGAATCAGCAACTAGAACAGACAGATGCCTTCACATACCTAGGATGCATAGTAACACCAGACGGCGGAGCAAGCAAAGACATCAACAACAGAATGAACAAAGCAAGAACAGCCTTCTTTAGCCTAAACAACATCTGAAGTCCTCTCAGTACAGCACAAGCACAAAATTAGCATTATATCAGAGCTGTGTGCTTTCTGTGCTTCTCTATGGCGCGGAGAGCTGGAGAGTTACAGAGAAGGAAATGTCGAAATTGTCCTCTTTTCACACAACATGCCTAAGAAAAATTCTCCGAATCTTTTGGCCGAATATCATCACCAACCAAGATCTGGTTACTCGGAGTAAGCAAGAGGACATGCACACCATCATAGCTGGCAGACGCTGGAGCTGGGTTGGCCATGTCCTCAGAAGAGACCCCGATGCCATCACAAGAACAGCTATGCTATGGACCCCTGAAGGAAAACGAAAGAGAGGCCGACCAAAAAACAACTTGGCGGAGGACTGTGGAGGCTGAGATGCAAAGAATGAACCAGAGTTGGGGCACTGTACGAAGGATGGCCGCCGACCGAGCAAAGTGGAATCAATTTGTTGTTGCCCTACAAGACACCACCAGGCGTAATGGCCACTGACTGCTTTGACGGTCGGCGGCTAAGGATCAAAGAAGAAGAAATATTAGAAAAGTATAGTCATCCTCAGGGTCGGCCTTAGTAATTGCGAGAGCCTGATTTGAACTATTCTAGTGGGGCCCCCTGGACTTAAGATTATAATTTTGTTACAATACGTTTACTATAAAAAAGAAAAATAGTTAATAAATAAAGATTTTCTATTTCAATGCAAGATAATAGCATATATTCTTAATATCTAATTTAAAATAGTCTTCTTTCCTCATTATTTTTCGACCCCTTGTCAGATTGGGGCCCGATTGGGTTAGATAGGTTAAATCTACCGAAGGCCGGTGTAGGAGGCACCAAGGACTTAACGATAGGAAGCACTGTACAGTGCCTATTACCTGACAGTAGCGGACACTGTACAGTGAGCGGTACCTAGGTACCGTCCACTGTACAGTGAACCTTACCTGCTAAGTAGGAAGCACTGTACTTGGGTAGGAAGGACTAAACATTTTAAAGGTTAAAAAAACGGAAACCCGTACATAAATATAATTAATGCTGTATTGTATGTATTGAGAAATGGATGTGCCAGTAAAACCAAGGCCATAATAATTGATAATTACGTTTTTATTTCTCCTTGGCTACCTTCTGTATAAATAAAGAGTATTAATAAAGTAACACTGGATAGATGACATTCCTTCGAGATATAGATCTAACCAACGAAAATCAGTATACGTCAGTTAAAAATCTGTTAAACATATGTACGAGGGGCGTTCAGAAAGTAATGCACCACATCGTTTTTCTCAGCTAATAATGAAGATAGAAGCATGAAATTTTGCAAACTTCAAATATGGCATGAGCCAATTGTGTGCACCAAATTGCATTGCAACCGGCCAAATAATACGGCTGCCCTAAACCGGTGAAATGGAGCGTGTTAGCAACTTGCGTTATAAACAGCGAATTGTGATAGAATTTCTCGTTGCAGAGAAGGACACTGTTGTGAACATTCACAAGCGTCTATGTGATGTGTATGGAAGTTTTGCAGTCGACAGGAGTACAGTCAGTCGCTGGGTTCAGAGAATCAAAGAATCAGGAAGTGGAGATACGGAGCTGCTTGATCGGCCGCGCTGTGAACGTCCTGCCACAGCCACCAACGCAGAAATGTTCAAATGCGCTGAGGGCATTATTCTTACTGATAGGTAAATCACTATTCAACAATTGGCCTTACAGCTGTCAGTCAGCATTGGTAGTGCAAATGCAGTTATAAAAACTCTCGGATTTTCTAAGGTTTGCGCAAGATGGGTTCCTCGAAGTCTCACAAATGGCCACCGATTGCAAAGGAAAGCAATTTCTTCTGAATTGTTGGAGCGTTTCAATGCTGATGGAGAGAACTTTTTTGGCTAAGATCGTTACAGGTGACGAAACCTGGGCACATCATTTTGAACATGAGACAAAAAGACAGTCAATGGAGTGGCATCATCCGCAATCACAAAGAAGAAAGAAATTCAAGACAATTCCTTCAGCTGGAAAGGTCATGATCGCTGTCTTTTGGGACATTGAAGGCGTGATTCTTGTGGACGTTATACCAAGAGGAGAGACAATCAATTCGCAAGCTTACATTAAGACATTGAAAAAACTCAATCAACGTTTTCGCAGAGTTCGGCCGCACAAGAATCCAACAGACCTGCTTCTCCTTCATGCCAAAAATTCTCGACCTCACACAAGTCTGGCAACACGAGAAGCAATCACCAAATTGGGTTGGACTGTACTACCCCATCCACCCTATAGTCCCGATTTGGCACCCTCTGATTTTCATCTATTTGGTCCACTTAAGATGCATTCCGTGGGACAAGGTTTAAAGATGATGAAGGAGTGATTCATGCAGCTAAGAAATGGCTACATGATCAAGACAAAATCTGATACGGGCTAGGAATACATGCACTTGTTTCGCGCTGGCATAAAGCCGTACAAGTTGATGAGGATTATGTTGAATAATACCGATGTTTACATGACATATCCATGTATATTGTGTATAAATTTCATGCTTTTTGAAAAAACAGCTCCTGAGAAAAACGATGTGGTGCATTACTTTCTGAATGCCCCTCGTATATTGCTTATTTAGTAACTACTACTACTACCATAGAAGCCGCGGTAGCATAGTGGTTAGTGCACTGGCTTCCTAGCGCAGTGGTCTATGGTTCGATCCCCAGGTGAGGTGGGATTTTTTTAGGCCACAAACGGCTCCTGGGTCGACCCAGCCCCAAATGGGTACCAGAGCAACTCTGGGAAGGTTAAGGCGGCCGGCGTGATGCTAACCACTTCACTCCTAGTGTGCCGACGATCAAGAAAATATGGGCCTAACACCATATTCCCAATATGCCTCAATGGGCGTGTAACGGGATCCTTTACCTTTACCTTACTACCAAAAGGGCATTAAAAACTATTTTTTTTTACATTAATATAAAAAGTCAAAATAATTTATAATGTCATTTGTGAAATGTGTTGTTGTTGTTTGCGTTCGCTCGACCATATCTCACTCTTACATACTGGCCTTTTCTGAGCGGTATGTAGGCCTACGTTGTGTCGTAATTTGCTATCTCTAGGCCTTCCGGCCCGACACATCCGATTTCAGCACAGCACGCAATTTTTACGGGTTTGCTTTCCCTGCCATCTCACGCCCATATGTATGCTTTACCAGCATGTCCATACAATGGTGCAGTGAAATGACTGCGCCAGTGCATTGTGAAATAAATCTTCTCTGTGGCCAGAACATACTTATAGCGGAGCGGGCAACGAAGCTTATTTTTTCGTCCGTAATAAGTTTAATTGTAATCAAGTTAAGTTGTTGTAGATAACTAGCTATTTTGAATTACGACACAAGAGCAAAACACACGAATCTTTATAAAAGCTTTTTTTTAAAAATAACTTTTCTTTTAATGTTGACAGTTTTCACATCTGATTTTCAATGATCTTCATTTTTATTTTTTCATTCAGTTTCTCTTCAAAAAATTAGTTCAGTTTACTTAATGCTAATATACAATATAATACAAAATAATATTAATTTCTAAAATAAAATAAATAATAGCTTTGTTAACATTTTAAAATAGACAAAAGTAGTCCCTTTCTCCAATAAGCATTGTTAGAGTGACAGACCTATTTCCTAATAGGCTGTTCGTCGTCACCTGGGCATCGATTTATGTTGCATATATTCTCAGAACAATCCACTATTCACCTTTCAGAAAATTTATAGTGGCAATAAAAAGATCGTGTTTCGTCCATGCCCGAATAATTTTTCTTCTTCTCTTCTTTCATCCATAGCCGCCGACCGTCAAAGCAGTCAGCGGCCAACACGCCTGGTTGCGTCTAGTAGGGTAGCAGCAAATTGATTCCACTTTGTTAGATCGGCTGTCATCCTTCGTACAGTGCCCCAACTCTGAATAATTAAACGGGTTTATCTCTCTTATTGGTGCCTCTGAGTCGCGCGAATCTTATCTCAACTTACCTAATGGTGTGAAGTATTTATGACCTTTAACGGGAAGCGCTCACGGTAAAGGGCCGTTATGATGCAATCAAGTCTTAGCAAAGAAGTCTAAAATTGCTTGTTATCACGTATGACGTAATTAACATGTTTAAAATCACGGACCAATTCAACTAAGTGCACGTCGTAGCGCTTTTATCGCTTCCCATTTTAATATATAACACCGTATGTTATCATTATAAATAAATTATTTCTTATAAAACCAGTAACGGTTGTCATGTCTCAAATGTACTCCCTAAAATTAGCTCGAAAAAATGTGGGTTTTGAACACGTATACTAAGATTTAACTTCAGCCACTCTTGACATTTCGACTCAGTATGATTCATTCACATTCACAACCCTCCACTCCCAAAGGAGCATAGGCCTTCAACAAACACATGCCAAGTCCTCTTGCCACGTGCTATCATCTCAAGTTCTTTCCACGTTCTCCTTATCATTTTCACCTCTGTTTCCAGCTCTCTTCTCCATGTGCTTCTTGGTCTACCTCTGCTTCTCTTGGCATGTGTCCTATCCATCACCATCGTCTTCTTCTCATCTCTTGTTCTATTGCATTTGGGGATTCACTGTAATGCTATCAAAACCCCCCCCCCCCCCCCCACCCCCACCCCCCCCCCCCCCACCACCACCCCCCCCCCCCCCCCCCCCCCCCCCCCCCCCCCCCCCCCCCCACCCCTCCCCCCCCCCACCCCGCCCCCCCCCCACCCACTCCCCCCCCCCCCCCCCACCCCCCCCACCCCCCCCACCCCCCCCCCCCCCCCCCCCCCCCCCTCCCCCCCCCCCCGCCCCCACCCCCCCCCCCCCCCCACCCCCCCCCCCCCCCCCCCCCCCCCCGACCCCCCCCCCCCCCCCCCCACCCCCCCACCACCCCCCCCCCCGCACTTGTCTAGTTCTTGTCCTCAGTTCCACGTTGGTAACCTTGTCATACCATTTTAATCCCTCTATTCTACGCAAGCACCCATTTATGAAAGTCTGTAGCTTTTCGGTAGTTGTCTTTGTTGTTCTCCATGTCTCCGAGCCATACAATAGGACTGACTTCACATTTGAGTTGAAGATTCTTATTTTCGTGTTGGATCCGATTTCTCTTGATCTCCATATATTTCCCAATGCAATGAAAGCTCCTCTTGCTTTTTGTATTCTTATTTTTATATCACTGTCTGTCCCTCCAACTTTGTCTATATTGCTGCCAAGATATGTGTACGATTCTACATCTTGTATTGGTGCTTCTTCAAGTTCAACCCCGTTATCATTACCTGCATTTATTCTCATTATCTTTGTATTTTCCCTATGTATTTTCAGACCCAATTGCTGTGACCTCTCATCGAGTGTTTTCAATTTGTCCTGCATCTGATTACGGCTATGGGACAGAAGAGCCAAGTCATCAGCAAAATCCAGATCATCCAACTGCTTAGTCAGAGTCCACTGGATTCCATTTCTGTTGTGTGTTGAAGCGCTCACGGTAAAGGGCCGTTATGATGCAATCAAGTCTTAGCAAAGAAGTCTAAAATTGCTTGTTATCACGTATAACGTAATTAACATGTTTAAAATCACGGACCAATTCAACTAAGTGCACGTCGTAGCGCTTTTATCGCTTCACATTTTAATATATAACACCGTATGTTATCATTATAAATAAATTATTTCTTATAAAACCAGTAACGGTTGTCATGTCTCAAATGTACTCTCTAAAATTAGCTCGTACAAATGTGCGTTTTGAACACGTATACTAAGATTTAATTTCAGCCACTCTTGACATTTGGTCTCAGTATGATGCCTGTAAATAATTAAATGAAGCTTATTTCATGTCTTTTCCTTAACGGAATGTCTGTTTGAATACACATTGTGATATAACAACCTAGATCTTTCTTTCACATTTTTTTTTTATAGTTAAACAATTATAATTAATAAAAATTATTCAGAAGTACAATTATATGCAATATTATTTATTTATTTAAGCGTCCGATTGACAGAGTGGTTAGAGCGCTGGTCTCTCTCGGCAAAGGTGCTGGGTTCGATTCACGGTATCGACATGGTCCAGTCTACCCAGCTGTAAATGGGTACCTGACTTTGCTCGGGAGTTACGGAAGGAAAAGGCAGCGAGAAAGGGAACTGTTCATCTCACCTCTCGATGCTGGACCCAGTATAGTGAAGTCTCTTACACTTCACTCCACTACGGCAGTATCTGCAATGGGACCACCTTTACCTCATATTTATTATTGACTGTCCAAATTATGACCGCACTACACGCACCACACCGATACCTGTTTGGAATGAATATTGAATTAATAATTTCCCACCTTATACTTTAGACAAAATTATAAAAATTTCATAAAATTTGTTTACACACTATAAATGAATAATGTGGCAGAGATATTATGAGTAATAAATTTCAGATATTTATTCTTTATTCTGCACTTGTCTTTTACTTTTCTTTCGCTCTTTTACCCTTCTTTTTTCGCATACGCTCGATTGTTAAGATATACTCTCCCATTCATACCTTTGTCTTTTCCTTTCTAATTTAGCAACGCATTTTATTGCTGTTAAGCTAAGTTCTTTGATGAGACCGAATCGTGTTAATTCGTTCTCGACAGGGATAAGAAGTAAGACCATCGTCTATTATTTTTCTCTGATCTGTCCGCCTATAGTTAATTATTCTCGGTGATGGATTTGAGATGAAAGACATTGATCGCTGGGAACGGCCATATGAAGCAGAACGTGTAAAACGCACACTGTGAATTTTATTGCCGATGTCGGATCAGATCGAGAGAATGTACTGTATTCGGTGAGCAAGGAAATATGTAAATCTGGACGTAGTATATATATAATAATAATATATATATTTATATATATATATATATATATATATATATATATATATATAGTAGTGTTGAGTGATTTTAGTGGTAGATCGCCTATTTCATTTTTACATAGTTTAATTTCTGTGCAGAGTGATTAAATGATAAGTCAGTTATATTCTTTAAGTTACTGTGTTACAGTGGATAGCAAAATAAATTAAAATTTCTAGCTAACACTCATACAGCTATAAATAAATTTAATTAAATTGCTAGTAACCAGTCCGAGAATATTTTAACTAACTAGTAAATGCACTGATTCATCATTGAGTATTGATGAGATACTTACGTATTTCTAATTCATGATGATTGATTCTTTTAATGACTAGAATTATTTCACGGAAGTTTAAACGATGAGACAAGCGCTAAGCTTATAGTCTCTAACTTAAAGTTAATAACCGAAGTGAATATTATGTTTTACGCGAGGGTAGGATAGGATGTGTATAATATTATGTTTAAGTATTCTGTATGTTTCTTTTTCTTTATACAGTATTCTGGGTAAAGCCCAACATCTACCAGCGGTTTCAGTATATGAGAAGAACCTAGAAGAAACATTTTTGTAATTTAAATAAGTGAGTTTCCAAGTTACAACCTGTCTGGCATTGTGTTTGCATCCAGAAAAAGACAGAGTACTCATCTCACGAACTTTAATACTAAATGCAATAATTGGGCCTATCGAGCCAGATTATAATTCTTCCCAAAAACCTCATTGTACATTCAGCCCCTGTGGCGAGAAAAATTACAAACAACCACATTTCCGACGTTTTTGACTATTTGTGGTGTGACCAAGAATTTTACATTTGAGAGAAGTTACCAACCTGTCATTTTCCTAAGTAGGGGAAACCTCGTGATTCTGACACTGTGAGCCCGTTTAAAATTTCTTACCCGAACTGATTCAAGTGACATTAACAGTAATCTTAAAATATAGTTGTGAAGGGAATGCTCCCCGGAACATTGGAAGAAACTGTGGCGTGAGGTTTTATTTGACTCTAGGGTCAGTATAGTACTGACAATTACAGAAATAGAATTTCTGCAGAAAATTGTGAAGTCCCAGTGTCTGAGAGAACTACTGGTATCACAAATTAGTTACGGCTGTGAATGTTCTGATCTCGAAAAATTAGTAGAGAGGAGACCGACATAACTTGCCACGTCCGCTGTGTAACTAACTGTGATATTCTTCTTCTTCTTCGATCCTTAACCACCGACCGTCAAAGCAGTCAGTGGCCATCACGCCTAGTGGCGTCTTGTAGGGCAACAACAAATTGATTCCACTCTGCACGGTCGGTGGCCATCCCTCGCACAGTGCTCCAACTCTGGCTCATTCTTTGCATCTCAGCCCCCACAGTCCTCCGCCAAGTTGTCCCTGGCCGGCCTCTCCCTCGCTTTCCCTCAGGGGTCCAAAGCACAGCTGCCCCCGTGCTGGCACCGGGGCCCCCCCGAGGACATGACCAACCCAGCCCCAGCGTCCGCCAGCCACGATGGCGCGCATGTCCCCTTGCCCGCTACGAGCAAGCAGATCTTGGTTGGTGATGGCATTCGGCTAAAAGATGCGGTGAATCCTTCTTAGGCATGTTGTGTGAAAAGAGGACAACCTCGACACCTCCCTCTCTGCGATCCTCCAGCACTCCGCACCACAGAAAGCACGCAACTCTGGTATAATCTTAACCCTGTGCCCGTGCTGCACCGGGAGGACCCCCAGATGTTACCTAGTCCAAAGAAGGCCGCTCTTGCCCCACCCATTCCGACGCCGATGTCCCTGCCTGCCCCACCGTCCGGTGTCACCACGCCTCCCAGGCATGTGAAGGTATCCGTCTGCACCAACCGCCGACTCCCCACCGACATGGGGCCAGGGTTGCCCACACTGAGCGTCACGACCCCAGACCTCCTCAAACTGATGCCCAAGCCCACCCGCTGGCTAAACCCACTAAGTCCATCCGTTTCTTCCCGGACGTGTTGATGCGAATGCGCCAGCAGTGCAACGTCATCTGCACACCCCAGATCTTCCAACGTAGAAAATGCAGTCCATCTCACTCCTCTTGGACCGCCCCCTGCCGTCTGGCGCACCACCCAGTCCACGACTGCCAAAAAAAGAGTGGCCGACAAGGGGCATCCCTGTCGTACTCCCGTCTTCACCCCGAAGGTTAGGCAAAAGGGCTGACACCCCTGTCTATGTAAAAAAAATAATGAAGTTACGGAAACAACTGTGATATTAAGACAAGGAAACAGATTTTACTTAACAATGATAAAATTTACAAGTCTTCAAATACAATTTCCTTATTATTTATTTAGTATATACACTATCTACTCTTGTGCTGAAGGGTGAATGTTGAAAAATGGAACGTAATGGATTTGTAAGTTTACATATGATTTACAAATATTTATATTTATATAGATATGTAAATATATTACAACAAGTTTTCCAATTATAGGAACAAAAATTATATCAGCTGTGCTGTTATTCACTTATAGTACATGTATCAGCTGTGCTGTTAATTACGTATAATTTATCAGCTATAATCTTATTATTGTCTCTTGCTACGCTAATTCACTTTCTCGTCACTGACACTAGCTTTTGCTCACAATGCCGACAGAAATGGTACTACTGGGTACTCATCTCTTAAAACGTTCTGTTCTCCTTAGTTTGGGTCACACAACTCCTGCTGAGGCTCGTTACTTTAGCCCACCCAAGACTGAGGGGGACTAAAGATGTAGCTTCTGTACAATCTCTATGCTCCTGCGAAGTTCCAGGCAGCTGGATTGACTCGAACATACGACCTCAGGTTTTATGACACGAATAAAACCTGTAACAAGGAAAAATAGGGGCTAATTTCTGTCATCAAGCCCACCTATTTCTAATGTGGATGAAATGAGCGTGTGCCTCAGGTGTCTGCATGTAGGATGAATGACAACATGGCTCAGTATGATTTAGCAATAGCGAGACAAGACAGGTGTCTACTTGCAAAACCTTCTTTCTGATAAATTAATACATGGATACATCCAATAATATGAATTCAATACATGAATACATCCAATAATATAAATTCAATACATGAATACATTCAATACATGAATACATCCAATAATATAAATTCAATACATGAATACATTCAATACATGAATACATCCAATAATATGTACACCTAGGTGTGATACAACCATTTCCTTCCCCCTATAGTATATACCAGATATATCCTAACAATATTGTTATGTTCTTATGATAGGAGTATATGAGACGAGGACTGTTTGGTGATATATCAGGTGGGAGTTATAGGAGACAATAGATTGATGTTAGATGAGACAATAGATTGAGTCCTAACAAGGACTGTTTTGGTTATATTTCAGTTGGTTTTATCTGAGATAATAGACTGAAGTTATAGGAGACAATAGATTGAGTTATAGGAGACAATAGATTGAGTCCTAACAAGGACTGTTTTGGTTATATTGCAGTTGGTCTGAGAAAATAGATTGAAGTTATAGTATAGGAGACAATAGGTTGAGTCCTAACAAGGACTGTTTTGGTTATATTTCAGTTTGGAGTTATCTGAGACAATAGACTGAAGTTATAGGAGACAATAGATTGAAGTATGAGTCCTATTAGTCTTCGTCTATTCAATCATATTAGGAAATACAATCATTATACCTAATTCCCCAAGATACAATCAGTAACCTGATACGTTCATATTAAAACCTATTTTCCTACCAGTTTATAGTAAATTATATTTACCCTCCAAGATTTAAACAGGCCAGATTTTGACTCGACTTAGCGAAGCAGGCTGCAGGTCAATGCTCTCAGGTAAGCTATAAATCAAAGCTGACAGCTCCTCTCTTCAGTCGGTCGTCTCTGGCTTCGTGTTCGGTGTTGCGTGTTTTTAGCATAAATCTCGCCCGATTATATAGGCAGGTAAAATAACTTCTACTGGTAAAGGAAAGCGTTTGGTTGGTTCCTGGCGGAGCAAGCTGATTGGTTGCCTGCAGTTTCGTCTTATGCTCATACAGCCTAATTTTATTCAGTTTTCTTCCGCCATCTTGCGTGAACAAGATGGCCACGACCCACATCCGAAAAAAAACAGGGCTTAAGTTTTTTCCTGGCGTAACTTCAGGTAATTTATTCCGGCTCAGCAACTGTGCGTTGATTGGCTGGGGCAAATTTGTATCCCGACATAATGATTTAACAAAGTAGTGGGGTTACACACATTCGTTTCACGACATAGCCCCATCCTTTCCTAGCTGTGACCTGTCATAGCTGAAGTGTAAACACCTGCTGTAGTTAATCATTTTGCGTCTGTCCTTCCAGAGTAATAGGGTGTCGACTTAAAAAATCAGCTCCTACATTGTCTCTTCCCGGAATGTAATTCACGGTAAAGGAATAAGGCGCCAGAAGCAGACTCCACCTTAACAATCTCGAATTTAACTTTTTAGATGCAGCCAAGAAAGTTAAAGGCTGGTGATCGCTTTGGACAATGAAGTGTGTCCCATACAGGTAAGGTGAAAATTTGTCGATGGACCAAATTAGAGCCAAACATTCTTTCTCTATGGTCGAGTAGTTCAACTCAGCTGCATTCAGCTTCCTACTGGCGTAGGCGACTGGTAAAAGTTCCTCCGGCTGGGCTTTTGATTTCTGCAAGAGAGTTGCACCAATACCTATACTGCTAGCGTCCGTCCTTAATACAAATTCCTGTGTGATATCGGGTAGCGTAAGGATTGGTTTGCTGGTGAGTTTTGCTTTTAGCTCTGTGTAAGCTTTTTCACAATCAGCATTCCATTGGATTTTATCAGGCTGTCCTTTCTTCGTTAAGTTAGTTAATGGTGCACACAGAGAGTTAAAGTGGGGTATGTACTTCTGATAGAACCCACATAATGACACGAATGATCTCACATCTTTCTTCGTTTGAGGTCTGGGTGCCTTCTTTAACTTCTCTATATTCTTTGGGTCAGGAGACATATGACCTGTAGAAATAGTGTGACCTAAGAATTCCAACTCCTTACAACCGATATAGCACTTGGTTGGACGTGCAGTCAATCCAGTGGCTCTCAGTCTGTCAAACAACATGGAGAGCGCTACTATATGCTCTTCAAATGTGTTTGTAGCAACAAGAATGTCATCCATAAAGTTAGTGATATGGGGATTTTGTAGAGGTTCCAATAATTTCCTCATCATTCTTGAAAAGATACTTGGAGCATTTTTCAGCCCAAAGGGTAGTACATTAAACTCGTAGTGTCCGTCTGATGTACTAAATGCCAGCATTTTCCTAACTTCTGGTTTCACTGGTATTTGGTAGTATCCCTTGCTTAGATCTACCTTCGATAAATACCTAGCCTTACTCAGTGTAGAGAACAGCTGGTTGGTGTCAGGTAATGGGTCCACCTGAGATTCTGTGATCGCATTAAGCTTCCGGTAGTCAATACATAACCTGTGTTCACCACTCGGTTTTCTCAATAGCACCACACTTGAGCTATAGGGAGAGT
Organism: Oreohelix idahoensis; assembly: GCA_024509875.1. Classification (NCBI taxonomy): domain Eukaryota; kingdom Metazoa; phylum Mollusca; class Gastropoda; order Stylommatophora; family Oreohelicidae; genus Oreohelix; species Oreohelix idahoensis. Next base: position 190,260 of record JAMPIV010005884.1, on the reverse strand, counting down.
CTGACTTCGAGATAATTTTCTCCTTCAACAGATAATCAACTTCCTCCCTTAGTGCTTGGGCTTTCGCATAGGGTATAGGGTATGTTCTCATGCATACTGGGGTAGGGTCGGTAACTTTCATGTCGTACTCTAACAGATTCGTACGACCTGGCTTATCTGTGAGCACATCAGCATGGGTTTCCAACACTTTCTGAACCCTCTTCTTCTGCTCTGGAGTTAAATGTTCACTAATATTTACTTGAACATAATCCTCTGTAGTTGTGAGTGGATACTCCATAGAATGAAGTGGTTCACCGTGCATTTCTGTTGCAATGGCTAGGGTCATGATATGTGCAACTTTTGATGATTCCTTGTCATAGTATTTTTTAAGAAGATTGACATGATATACCTTCTCCTTTCCTTTCTTGTCAATCTTATAATTGGTCCTGGAAAGTTTTTCCAGTATGACATAATGTCCCTGCCATCCAATCTGCAATTTGTTATTGCTGCTTGGCAACAGTAATAACACCTTTTCACCCCCCCTCCAGTTCCCTATCCTTTGCTTTTTTGTTGTAGTACGCAGCATGCTTCCTCCTGGCCTGTCTTAAGTTATCATTGGCCAGTTTCCAACCTGCTTTCAATCGAGATGTCAACTCGTTGACGTACTGGTATGAGGAAGTCACTGTTTCCTCTGCGTTTTCATCAGTCCATGTCCGCAGCAATGCTTCCAGTGGACCTTTTATTGGTCCTCCAAACAACAAGGTAGCTGGAGCCAATCCAGTTGAATTGTGGGGTACTTCCCTATATGCACATAGTGCAGCGGGTAAGTATGTATCCCAAGTATCAGGTTTTTCACTCGCCAGCTTTCTAAGGATTGAAATTAGCGTACCATTGAACCGCTCTACTTGACCGTTCCCTTGGGCATGGTAGGGACTACAATGATAGTGCCTGGCTTGAAATATCCTGAATACTTCTTGTGTTAGCTTTCCCTTAAACTGAGACCCATTGTCAGTCAATATCTGATACGGGAAACCTAATCGGGTAAATATTGTCAACAGGGCCTCTGCCACATGCTTTGAATCTATAGCTGACATGGCCACTGCTTCTCCCCACATAGAGCAAGTATCAACCAAGGTTAAGATGTAAGCATTTCTCTTCTTGGTCCTAGTGAGGGGTCCAACAATATCTACTGCAACACGTTCAAAAGGGGTTCCCATAATAGGCATTTCTCCCAGTGTTCTTGGTGCAGTCCTATGCTTAAGAGCTACTCTTTGGCATTCTGGTCAGGATCTTACATATCTTTTTATGTCCTCTGTAATTCCTGGCCAAAAGTAGTGACAGGCTATCCTTTGTCCAGTGGTCCCTATTCCCATATGTCCACTGAAGGGTATAGCATGTCCTAGCGTCATAACCTTCTCCCTGTAAGATTTTGGCACTACAAGCTGTCCATGCCCTTTAGGTCCTGTTCCAGCTTTTCTGTATAGTAGGCCATTCTTCATATACAAGTCTCCTTTCTCTAGAGGGTTATGGGCTTTAGGCAATTTGCCAAAACAAGGCTTCAATGTGCTGTCTGCTGCTTGAGCCTTTTTCGTCTCTTCTGGATGAGTATTGATAGGATTCTCCTCCATTTTCCTGGAGCTTTCCCTGGTCTGGACTGTTGCCATAACTACAGGTTTTATAGGTTCTCCAAGGAAAACATACCTACACCCCAAAATCAAAGGGTAAATAGGGTCGTCCATCACTGCTGCTTTGATTTCTTCTTCCACATAGCGAGATCTTATGTTGATTCGGGCTATGGGTAATGTCATGGTTCTTGCTCCCTTGATCGGTCCTCTGATTTCCACGGTTTCTGTGGTTATCTGGTCAGGACTCACTAGAGAAGAGCACACAACTGAATCAAAGTCCAATCCTGTGTCATATACACACAGTACTTGAGTGCCATTCACGGTCACTTCCTCACAGACAGGGGGGTGATGGAAGTCCTTTTGACTTACTGCCATTTCCTTCCTTCCCTGATTCCCTGTTGTAAGACATGCAGCATGATGAGGAGGATTCTTCCTTCTGCAGTCCGCAGTATTGTGGTTATTCATTAGACAGGTTTTACACCACTTTCCTTATTTCCGGAAAGGTGTCGTATCCGATCTTACAGGGTTTTTGTTCTTTTGGTCAAATCTTTGTTTGTTTCTTGTGGTATGGTCCTTTTGTTCATATTTGGTATAGTTTTGTGATGATTTGAAGTTTTCACCCTGCTTCTACCTATTTCCTAATAATTCTGCCTGAGCTGCTTGATATCTCTCAGCAACCGTCACAGTATCTTCCAATCTCTCTGCTCCTTGTTCCATGATAAACTTCCTCATTTCTTGAGGCAGGGACTCTTTCACTTGCTCCATCATTACCATTTCTTTCAGATCCTGACACTTTCCTAAACTACTCCATTTTTCCAAGTAAGTTTCCAATCTAGCAGAGAATTGGTGATAGTTTTCTCCTGGAAGATGTTTAGCTGTTCGGATTTCTTTCTATATGATTCTGAGTTCTTTTCATATCTCACAAGCAGTGCCTGCTTCAGGATTTCATAATCTTCCTGGTCATCTCTTGAGAGCTTCAAATATACATCGTAGGCCACACCTCTCAATCCCTGAGATAGTTTAAGACTCCACTTTTCTTTCCCTAAGCCATAGGTAGTGGCAAGTCTTTCGTATCTATCCAGGTACGACTCAATGGCGTCTTCTTTCTCAACAAATGGGTCCAGATGAAAATGCATGGCCCCACTTGAGGTGCTCTGGCTGGAGCTACTCTCAGAGTGAGGTGAGCTACCACCATTATTGCCAGTATTTGCCTGAATTTCAAGCTCTTTTAATCTCAACTGATGGTCTCTCTCGGCCTGTAATTTCCTTTCCTTATTTTCAGCCTCCCATTTCTTGGCTTCAATTTCTAATCTTTTGGTTTCTCTCTCAGCTTCCAGTCTTTTGTCTTCTCTCTGAGCTTCAAGTCTTTTGTCTTCTCTCTCAGCTTCCAGTCTTTTGGCTTCTCTTTCAGCTTCCAGTCTTTTGGCTTCTGTCTCTAATTGCAACTTTCTTTCTTCCCTATCCATGTGTTTGTCCACTTCTGTTGTGACATACTGAGTAAGAGCATCACCTGTCATGTTTAATTCCTTACCCATCTGTATGATCGCAGTCCAGAACTTCACTAGATCAGCCATGGCGTTACTTAGAGAGGGTATGTAAATTTACTATAACCAAATTATTGTACTTAAACTTAATTAATGTAATTGAACAAAAAATTTCCGTGCAACTTTGTGAGCATCAACTATTTACTGAGTACTAAATGGTACTCATCCTAAGAAAACAATAAAAAATTATATTACTGAATTTTTTTTCAAAAATGTGTTTCTTTTATTATCTATGGGTGGCACAAGATAGAGTGTAGATAGATGAATAGATTAAATATGGCTCAAGATATACAGAAATATCCCAGGAACAAGCCCCCAGTGTGGCGTGAGGTTTTATTTGACTCTAGGATCAGTATAGTACTGACAATTACAGAAATAGAATTTCTGCAGAAAATGGTGAAGTCCCATTGTCTGAGAGAACTACTGGTATCACAAATTAGTTACGGCTGTGAATGTTCTGATCTCGAAAAATTAGTAGAGAGGAGACCGACATAACTTGCCACCTCCGCTGTGTAACTAACTGTGATATTAAGACAAGGAAACAGATTTTACTTAACAATGATAAAATTTACAAGTCTTCAAATACAATTTCCTTATTATTTATTTAGTATATACACTATCTACTCTTGTGCTGAAGGGTGAATGTTGAAAAATGGAACGTAATGAATTTGTAAGTTTACATATGATTTACAAATATTTATATTTGTATAGATATGTAAATATATTACAACAAGTTTTCCAATTATAGGAACAAAAGCTATATCAGCTGTGCTGTTATTCACTTATAGTACATGTATCGGCTGTGCTGTTAATTACGTATAAGTTATCAGCTATAATCTTATTATTGTCTCTTGCTACGCTAATTCACTTTCTCGTCACTGACACTAGCTTTTGCTCACAATGCCGACAGAAATGGTACTACTGGGTACTCATCTCTTAAAACATTCTGTTCTCCTTAGTTTGGGTCACACAACTCCTGCTGAGGCTCGTTACTTTAGCCCACCCAAGACTGAGGGGGACTAAAGATGTAGCTTCTGTACAATCTCTATGCTCCTGCGAAGTTCCAGGCAGCTGGATTGACTCGAACATACGACCTCAGGTTTTATGACACGAATAAAACCTGTAACAAGGAAAAATAGGGGCTAATTTCTGTCATCAAGCCCACCTATTTCTAATGTGGATGAAATGAACGTGTGCCTCAGGTGTCTGCATGTAGGATGAATGACAACATGGCTCAGTATGATTTAGCAATAGCGAGACAAGACAGGTGTCTACTTGCAAAACCTTCTTTCTGATAAATTAATACATGGATACATCCAATAATATGAATTCAATACATGAATACATCCAATAATATAAATTCAATACATGAATACATTCAATACATGAATACATCCAATAATATAAATTCAATACATGAATACATTCAATACATGAATACATCCAATAATATGTACACCTAGGTGTGATACAACTATTTCCTTCCCCCTATAGTATACCAGATATATCCTAACAATATTGTTATGTTCTTATGATAGGAGTATATGAGACGAGGACTGTTTGGCGATATATCAGGTGGGAGTTATAGGAGACAATAGATTGATGTTAGATGAGACAATAGATTGAGTCCTAACAAGGACTGTTTTGGTTATATTTCAGTTGGTTTTATCTGAGATAATAGACTGAAGTTATAGGAGACAATAGATTGAGTTATAGGAGACAATAGATTGAGTCCTAACAAGGACTGTTTTGGTTATATTGCAGTTGGTCTGAGAAAATAGATTGAAGTTATAGGAGACAATAGGTTGAGTCCTAACAAGGACTGTTTTGGTTATATTTCAGTTTGGAGTTATCTGAGACAATAGACTGAAGTTATAGGAGACAATAGATTGAAGTATGAGTCATATTAGTCTTCGTCTATTCAATCATATTAGGAAATACAATCATTATACCTAATTCCCCAAGATACAATCAGTAACCTGATACGTTCATATTAAAACCTATTTTCCTACCAGTTTATAGTAAATTATATTTACCCTCCAAGATTTAAACAGGCCAGATTTTGACTCGACTTAGCGAAGCAGGCTGCAGGTCAATGCTCTCAGGTAAGCTATAAATCAAAGCTGAAAGCTCCTCTCTTCAGTCGGTCGTCTCTGGCTTCGTGTTCGGTGTTGCGTGTTTAGCATAAAATCTCGCCCGATTTTATAGGCAGGTAAAGTAACTTCTACTGGTTAAGGAAAGCGTTTGGTTGGTTCCTGGCGGAGCAAGCTGATTGGTTGCCTGCAGTTTCGTCTTATGCTCATACAGCCTAATTTTATTCAGTTTTCTTCCGCCATCTTGCGTGAACAAGATGGCCACGACCCACATCCGAAAAAAACAGGGCTTAAGTTTTTTCTGGCGTAACTTCAGGTAATTTATTCCGGCTCAGCAACTGTGCGTTGATTGGCTGGGGCAAATTTGTATCCCGACATAATGATTTAACAAAGTAGTGGGGTTACACACATTCGTTTCACGACAGAAACCTGTATCTGCAGAGCTGGGATTCTCTTTATCAAAAGAATACAGATTCACTGTAGAGAAGTATCCTGAAGTTTGCGCCAGACGGCGAGAAACATCACGTTAGTAGGTAAGAAAGTATGTCAGGGGCCCCTGCTGAATGAACCGAGAGAAAGCAGAACGAGTGATTCTTTCATTGTTTATATTCATGCACCCACTTTGAAATTTCTTTATGCAATTTTTGTTGCAAATGCTGATTTCCTCTTAGGATAGATTAATATATCAACTCTGTTCTTAACTATAGAGGGAAATCCTAGACCATAGCGTATAAATCTGTGACTCTTTGGACCTATAACTTTTCTTCTAACTGGATCGTGGGCTAAACAGAGGGGGAATGGATTACACCTATGGGTATATTATTCTTTTAGTAATTCATTAATCTATGTGTATTTATATGTGCCTGATAAACAAACTTATTTGTTGTGGAAACTTTTCTTTATGTTAATAAAATTTACATAAACCTTATTCAAGTGTGTCGGTCAGCTCATTCCAAAATATCTATATTCCATTGTTATAGTTTTTCACGTCTGTGCGTCTAACTGTCGTCACTTATGTGTGTGTATATGTGTGAGTGGTATATATAAATTACTATATATGATCTAATAGACTTGTCGTAAATTTATTTTGAGAGAAAGAGTCTTAGAAATAGTGGTCCTGTTTAGAGTGGAAATGATGGTGAAAGCTCAGTGATAGAAAAGGTTAGAGAGTAAATAGTTGCTTCACAGAGTGCTGGGAAGAGTAAGGACAGACTTATTTACGACAAATCGTTCCTCTCAATCTTCTCTTCAAACTCTCCTGGTCAAACAATTATTTGCCAGTTTCCAGACACACACCTGCGCTCACGCCGATTTGGTGCTTCAAACACACAGACACACGTGAATACAAACTATTTTAAACAGATAGGGGAAATTTGGGCTTTGGGTATTCCAACACAGTACTAAATACGTTTATGCTGTTTATTAACATTAAAATCAATCACAACGATAATCATGTGTTACAGAAAAAATATCATAAGTACAGAAAATACAAATAACAAGGTGGGGAGGGGGTGAAGAAGATTGGTATCGACTAAGCCCTTCCCGCTTATTAGACAAAGATAAACCCAGTCCAAAGATAGATATTTATCAGGAACATAGGTAATGTAACCCAACAGTGGATTTAATTACTCTGAAAGAGATGTTACAATATTAGGTATGGGTGGTAGACAAAAATCCTGTTATTCCCAATTGTTCTTCCCTTTACTAAGCCAATGAAAAAAAAGGGGGGGGGGTTAACAGAGTTAACGAAATATCCCACTTAAAGGAACAATGCAGGGTATACAGAAAATGTATTACCCGGTAGGCAAGTTAACAAATGGTTTGCAAAAATTAAATCTCCTATCATTCTTGCACGCTTGTGAGGGTCCACACTCATATACTCACACACACTTACCGATTGCAGCATCAGACAATCCATAAAATTATATAAACAGCAATTACACTCTTGACATATGAAACTGTCTGGTACTTCGATGTCCCGCCCCAGATGTAGCGAGGTTAGCTGATAGCAAATATTCCCACTTATCGCCGGACTTGAAGCCTAAGAGATCTGTATTTTATTATAAAAAAAGAGTCTATGGGATGGCACTGAAACAATTCAATACAGGGGTGAGGATGGAGTGGTCTCTTTAATATCGCTGCTGGAGGTAAAATTCCTTCAAGGCGTGATGATAGCAACTGACCGGTAGGTTTTTAATCCAGTGAGGAAAAACTAGGCTCAGTCACAGTTCAGGTAAATAGGTACTCTCTCACAACAGAGCAGTAAATAAAATATCGCTACTGGCAACTGTTCATCTTCCAGTTTATCTTACAGATTGTAATTTAATTTGATGGTTTATTTAAATGTTCTTGGGTAGGCTTTCTTTCATGTAATTATGATAGCTAAGCCGCATCGGACCGCCACAAGATTAAATTTAAAATGTTTCATCAATATATCTGGAAGTTTCAGAACCGAGTCTGGAAGACTCTGTATGTTTTCTTTATTGCTGGGATTGCAAAGGTGATCATTCTATAGAAACAGATAGAAAACCCATGACAACATAATCATACCGCAAAAATCAAATAATATTCTAACGCGCGATAAATTTACCGTTAAGACTATTATATACACTCGCGTATTTAATTATGTATTTAAGAAAACACGTCACGAGTCTAATGGTTAAAATACACATCTATATATATAACTTAACTAAATTTATTGATTATAAGTTCCTTCGCGACTTTAAAAGTTACTTTAGCATTTAAGCATCTATTATTTTTGGAAATATTATAATAGATATATCATTAAATTTACCACTGGTACTTTTGGGATGAGTTTAATTTAATAGATTTAAATAAACACAAAATCCAGTGAAATAAAATGAAAGCACTAGACCACTGATCACTTTAACAAATATATTATACCGTGCACAGAAAAAGGAATCACTCCAATGTAGCCACCAATTCAGATGGAAATCTAGCAAAATTTCTACTATAGCTAGTGAATCTTAAATCTCTGGCGACCGAATGATAAAATGGCTTTCTTCGTGGTCTGTATATATCTAACTGGAATGCAAGATTGGGGGACATGTTAGAATTTGACACCTTTTTAGATCTCAGGAGACTTTCGGGGATCTGACCGCCAGACTAAAGAGAGATGCCGCCCCTGGTTTTCCGTATCTCCGCTCGCTGCGTCCGCGTCGGCTTTCCCGTTCGCTCCCACTGCGATCGGTTCTGTGGTTAACACCGAGATGCGAAATACCGGCAGGAAACTTGCGTCGCTCGTTTCAGGGACCACTACTGCCTTTGATAGCGCCGCTAGTCTTTCCTGAGATCCCTCAGTGCCTGTTTGATCGTGTGCCGCTACTTTCTGTTTGATTCTGGCACCGCCCCCACTGGGCCAAGTTAATGAAAATAACTGCATATGATTGCTCAAGAGATATCCGTGGGCGTGATTTAACCTCTCCTTAAATCAATGCGATGACCAGAATGTACGGTAGATAAACTGTCCACATATTAATCAGCAAACGTGTTGACAAACTGCGTGGAAAGGTTGCATGCTAATGAGTCCAGGTGGAAAAAAAATCCCGTTTGACGAAAAGTTACCACAATATTCGGGGGCATTGATGTTATCCGAAGGGGTCGTTACGAAGGGTCGTACCATATCATACAACAATTCAGGGTCACCTGAGTTCGTCTGTCACAAGACTGTCTGACTAAACTAGTTCTGTTGTAGAGATAGGCTGAAAGAGAGAAGATTCTCGATTTCAGGGACAGATTCTAATTATTTTCCACCCACTCACTCGTGAAAATCTATTTTCTTTACATTACCTCTCACTGAGCTATCACCTGTTCTATTTCTATTCAGAAGGGACCAATCTATGTCTTAATTCCCCTATCGAAAATCTACGACAAATAACATATGACGCAAACATAAAAACATATTTACTCTTTATCTCTCCGGTCTTTGGCCCTATAACGGAAGGAAAGGTGGAAATATCTGCCAAATGGATTATAATAACTACAATGCAGTGCGATATACCAATATTGTTTTTTTCAAACAAGAATTTATGTACAGTGCGTGTTGCCGGGTACGTCCTTCCTACCTCCTACTGTACAGTGCTTCCTGCCTGAGTTAAGTGCCTGCTACCTAGGCAAGAATCACTTGTCCAGTGTTCCCTACCTGACGGTAGGAAGCACTGTACAGTACGTGTTGCCGGGGTACGTCCTTCCTGCCTCCTACACCGGCTCTGCTACCACTTAACAAGAAGGAATCAAGTGATAAACAAGTAGAACATATCCTCCACGAATGTCGGCTCCATCAGGCAAGCAGATTGACAGGATAACGTTTTCTTAACTCTCTGAGAAGGAGAAACTTTCGGGCGATGAGAGAAGCCGGAGACAGATCGCTAACATTATCAGAGTAATAGATGTGGTCACTAATATAGAGTTGATGACAAGAACCAGACAAGTGCCAGTGGAACAAGAGATGACAAGAACCAGACAAGTGCCAGTGGAACAAGAGATGACAAGAACCAGACAAGTGCCAGTGGAACAAGAGATGACAAGAACCAGACAAGTGCCAGTGGAACAAGAGACGAGAAGAAGATGCCGGAGATGGATAGGACACTTATTGAGGACACCTGTTGATAACTATCTATCTATCTATCTATCTATCTATCTATCTATCTATCTATCTATCTATCTATCTATCTATCTATCTATCTATCTATCTATCTATCTATCTATCTATCTATCTATCTATCAATCTATCTGTCTGTCTGTCTGTCTGTCTGTCTGTCTGTATATCCATCCATCTATCTATCTATCTATCTATCTATCTATCTATCTATCTATCTATCTATCTATCTATCTATCTATCTATCTATCTATCTATCTATCTAGCTATCTATCTATCTATCTATCTATCTATCTATCTATCTATCTATCTATCTATCTATCTATCTATCTATCTATCTATCTATCTATCTATCTATCTATCTATCTATCTATCTATCTATCTATCCATTGGCGCCTCAGATACCTGTAATTTTCACACCCATCTTAATTCGTAAAACCTTGACCGTTCATGACCTCAAATGGCGGGATAGCATCAATAAAATGACTGCCGATTTAAAAAATATAAATAATAATGACATGTAGACCTATTGAAGCAAGCCCAGCAGGCTTTCTTTCAATCTTTGTTGCACTACAATGGCATTACTTTTTTCCCCCAAGCGGTTGTTAGTTAGTCTTCTGTTATAAGGTGATGCAGGTCACCTAACGAACAACTTGGCTCCTGGAAGATTCTTTGTGTTTCAAGTATGTGACAGCAAAAGGCGGGATGTCGGAACCAACGTCTTCTATAAAAATGTAAATTTTAACTTGAAGACTAGGGTCATTTTACGAGTCAACATTTGCTTAAAAAAAAAAAAAAAAAGCTCCTTTAAACATCGTTTCTTATCCTTCCCCAATTTTTATTTTATGTAATTTTTTATTTTTATTTTGTGTCATGGACCCATTGATTGTGCGATGAAGGATGCGGAACACTTCTTGGAAAAAGTGTACTGAAAAGCACTTTAAATTATAGGGCAGAGGTTTTCAAACTGTGCGTCGCGGCTCCCAGGGGCGTCGCGGCCCTCGGCTAAGGGCGTCGCGGTGGCTTGGGAAAAGTGTTGGGCTCGAAATTATGAGCCAAGGTCCATCAATAAATATTGATCTTCGTAAGACGACGTGTTTGCGCCGAGGTATTATTACATGTACCAATACGTGTCATTAGGTACTAGAAGTTATTGACAAATGCCCCATAAAACTCCAGAGCAGGTCTATGGTATCAGATGTAAAATATGCACATTCAGAAGTCATTAATATCTTTTTAGGTACAATTGCTTATATATAAAATATAGTATAGAGAGGAGCCGCGGTGATTTATGCACAGGTCAAGGGAGCCGCGGACTAAAAAGGTTTTAAAACCTCTGTTATAGGGTATATACGCGGACACCCTTTAGACCATAAAATAAGAAGCTCTGCTTAAGTATTTAAAAGAATTTAAACCAAAACGTTTGTACCAATGATACACGAAGGATTTTCTAAAAGTGCGAAAAGAGAGTTGTGATTTTATTAACACATCGTAAAAGATAAAACCAGATGTAATTTCTTAGTTTTGTGTTAGACTTAAGTCTCCGTTAATAGCCGATTCTTCCCCGTGCAGTGAAAGCCAATCCCCTCTACTAAATGCTTAATTTCATATCATCGTTCCTTCTCCCAAATTGAACTGTTACTATCAAGATACATATAAGCATGACTCTACAAGCAACTGGCAGATGGCAAAAGAACAGTTCGGCGACCGCAGCTGAGATTCAAATATGTGTGTAAGAGAGACATGAGGGCGCTGGACATAAATTCAGCAACCTGGGAGGTTGAAGCTGCCGATCGCACCAAGTGGCGATGCTATCTGCGGCGCCACCTCAGTTTGGACGAAAAGAAGCTCACACAACAAGCAGAAGAGAGGAGAAAACATCGAAAGGAACACCAGGAAAATAAGCAGCTGAGGGCTGTCACCTCAGGAGCGCATTCCCATAGTCAGTTATTACTGAAGGGGCTATTATTATTATTACAAGCTTGATAAACTGAAGCTCATAACTTCACCTCAACACGTTTCGGAATGGCAGAAAAGCCACAGGAAAAGCCTAGATCTACAGTTATAACACATAAGGAAGGGAAACCTGTCACGTGAAAGATAACACTGACAAACAACATTTTTTTTTCTTATATAAGAATAAGTGTTCTTAGGTCAGTTTCTTGCGCTGATTTCAAATTTGAAATCCGTTTATCTCTATCACGTCGGGTTCTTAAGATATTTGTGAATACATATATTTTTGGGAAACCGTTATTTGCTCCGTTTCATTTTTACTATATAACTTTTAAAAAATTAATAAAATGCAAAATAATTCTACTTTTTATACTGCTAAAAGATGCATGACATATGTTACGTTATATTTCAAATAGTTACTGTATTTTGAAATAATTCTGAGTGAAATATGGCTTCTAGAAGTTGTAGAAATTCGGCTGATCTGTTCTGTTACGTGTGCGGATATTTTACCGATCGTGTTCACCAGAAAAACTTTACACCATTGCTAAAGAAAGCATATGAACTTTATTTCGATTCGAAAGTTGATGATGCAAATAAATCTTGGAAGCCAAATGCAGTTTGTTTGACTTGTGCAAATACATTGGCTGGTTGGTTACGAAAATCGCCGAAGCATAAGTCGATGCCTTTTGGAGTGCCAGTAATATGGCGTGAACCGACAAATCACGCTACTGATTGTTACTTCTGCTTGACAAATATCTATGGTTTCACTTTTAAAACTAGAAAGTCTGTGGTTTATCCAAATATTGAATCGGTTTCGAAACCAGTGCCTCATGATCCAATCACGTGTCCGATCCCAGTTCCACCAGAACAATATCCGTTGGACGTGAATGAACCATCAGAAAGTGATAATTTACCTGCTTTAGAAACTAATTCTGACTCGGATTATGTACCGGTGAATGATGGTGTTCACTTAATTAACCATTCAGAACTTTCAGATCTAATACGTGATCTCGCTCTCACCAAAAGACAAGCGGAATTACTCGGTTCGCGACTCAAAGAATGGAATCTTTTAGCGCCCAATACTCCGATATCTAAATTTCGTCATAGACACAGAGAACTTGTTCAATACTTTGAGATGGATGATGACATTTGCTATTGCAAAGATGTAAAAGGTCTAATGGTGCACCTCGGTCATGAGCACATAGTCAACGAATGGCGACATTTCATCGACTCTTCCAAGACTAGTCTAAAAGCCGTGTTATTGCATAATGGAAATTTATTTTCATCAATTCCAGTCGCCTACTCTGTTCATATGAAAGAAACTTATGACAATATGGCTATACTTTTGGCAAAAATAAAGTACAATGACTACCAATGGCGGATTTGTGGAGACCTAAAGGTCATTGCAATTCTCACGGGCATGCAGACTGGGTATACTAAATTTTGTTGCTTCTTATCTGAATGGGACAGCCGCAACAGACAGGAACATTATGCAAGAAAGGTGTGGCCTATCAGGGATCGTATGCAGCTCGGGCATAAAAATGTAATACACGAGCCATTAGTTAACAAAGACAGCATCATTTTACCACCGTTACATATAAAGTTGGGGCTCATGAAGAATTTCGTAAAAGCGTTAGATAAAACGAGCAAAGCTTTCACTTATCTTCGAGAAAAGTTTCCGCAAGTTAGCGATGCAAAGATAAAGGAAGGTATCTTTGTAGGACCTCAGATTAGGAAAGTTATTGCAGACAAACAATTCGAGAACTTGTTACATGGTAGTGAACTTCGCGCATGGATGGCATTCAAATCGATCGTCGATAACTTTTTGGGAAATCACAAATCTGTCGACTATGTGCATATTGTTAAGCAGTGCATAGATGCATACAGAATTATGGGCTGTAACATGTCCTTCAAAATCCATTTGCTCGATTCGCATCTTGACTTTTTCCCTGACAACCTTGGCGAAGTCAGCGATGAACATGGAGAACGATTCCATCAAGATATCGCCGTAATGGAGTCACGTTATCAAGGACGGTGGAGTGTGACCATGCTTGCCGATTATTGTTGGATGCTTCATCGCGATGTACCACATGCCATTCACCGACGAAAGTCGACTGCAAAGAAATTCAAGCCTACATAACTGTTATACTTCTTGTACAAATGATGTTGTAATACTGTATGCGTTGTTAAAAAACTTCAATTGCGTATTTCTAGAGATCCCGACCTGATAGAGAAAAACGGTTTGCAGATTTAAAAACAGCGCATTAAAATTGACCAGAAAAACATAGAAATGTTAGAGAAAGAAAAAAAATTTTTTTTTTTGTTAGTCAGTGTAATTTATTTTACCATCTTGTCCATAATTTGATTACTCCCTTAAATGTTCTGTTTTCCGAGACATTTTGTATTTTCGTTTCTTTCATATTCTACCTACATTTTTTCACCTTCTCAACCCCACCCGAGGTTGTTTACGCTGGCCAGCTGCGGTCAGCTAACGCTAGACGTAATGTTATCTAAACGCACCTGTTCGACCAGAGAAACATTTCTCGGGTCCGCTTTAAGTGTTAGAACGAGCCAAAGACGGTTTCTGTGAAAGAAACGGTTCGTTAGCGGCGGGTACCCTCTGTGGTCCCAACAGGGGAATTTCTCTGGTCGCTTTAAAACGTTTGATGACGAGCGGCTGGTACCCTTTGAGGCCTGGGTAACGAGTGTGATCTGTTTCAGGGGAAGATAACAATCGCGGTCAATCTTTGGGTTTTCGCCCCTTAGACAAGATAGAGCATAATGTTATGCATTTCTCTACCTGTGGAACTTTCGCATGATTTCTTTTGTCTTACTCTAGATTACGTCTTTCGCCGAACTTCTGTAGAAATATGCAGGCCGGGGGGAGCGTCCCTTGTGATCTATAAGAGTAGACTGGTTTTAATAGACAAAGACATTCGTAAATTTTCCTGGCCCGTAGATGACCATCATGAGATAAGGCAAACTTTAACACAGTACTAGAATGTGTTTGCCTATGTTCTAGTCATTTTTCGGGGTGAGTTGACATATCTTATAATTATAATATGATGTATTCATGTTAGCTTTTATATATATCTGTTAGGGAAGTGAATTTATTTCTGAGGACTTCTCCTAGTAATTTATTCAGTGATAAGGTAGCGCTGTCTACGGCCTATTAAGTGGTGCTTAAACTGTTACGGTTTATCATGGGTTAAATGTTAAACTTACAATAACAGATATTAGGCGTAGAATCAGTCCACGAATGCTTACCATTGGGTTAAGAGTCAGCAAAAATTAACTGTCATTTCTGTAAGATAATGTCAGGTGTGGATTGTTCACTTTAAAACTGAATAGTGAGATGCAGGTAATAACTCTGGATTATAGGAGATAGTCACTTATTCCTTTTGATAGATATTTCCAGTGGCAAGGGAGGATCATTTTATGCTTACTTGTGTGGCTAGGCACTAGTCCATAACTTTCACAGAAAGCAGTCACCAGGCATAGATATAATTATATCTTATGATTTAGCCACAACTGTATTATTATAGCAAGAACATTGCATTTTCTTTGTACTCATTTTGTGGGATATTAATATTTTGTTTCCCCCAAAAGGGGACATACGATTTATTTGTGTAATGTCAAATGCTGTAATCTGTTTATGTAAATTCATTTAATGTTGTAAGATGAATAAGCATATTCTTTTAACTGTAACTACAGGTTAGGTTTCCTGTATGTTGAGATTGGGAGAAGAGGAGTAGATTTTTGATGTCAGAACATTTACTGACAGGTACCTGGGGGTGCAAAAGATATTAAGCCTATGCGGGCGCGTGTTGATAATTGATATTTTTAAGGAACAGGAGACATGGTTAAAGACAGCCCTAAACTATCATAGCAATAACTACAATAAATTTAATCCCATAGCGGAGCGAAACTTTCTGTATAAAGTTAGTGTGATTTATTATTTGCTTGAAGTAAAAGGGTGTCTCTTTTTGGGTCTCAGTTTCAGGAAGACCGAACCGCTAGAGCAGACTTCAGTCAGGCGAAGAAAGTCATATACTCTTCGATCTAGAGGGTTTCTGTATACATCTAGCAACGAATCGTCAACCCCGTTCCTGAATCAAAACCCCTTTTTTGTCAACGCCAAGTTAAGCTCACGCAGTGCAACGGAGCCAACGCAAAATCTGGAATCGCCAAATGCAGTAGTAGCTCTCTACTCGCCTATTGGATTACCAGCCAGAGCATCGCGGCTTCCAGAATATCAAACCCGCCCAGCATGCCTATAGCAGAATTCCATATCACCCGCCTTTTTTGTGCCTAAACGGGGCACTCAGCAAACCACAGCCAAACCAGTTTAAACAGGATTTACAGCCAAGCGGAGCCTTGCGCCGGATAAGCGCGCCTGGGACTTTTTGTCCTCAAGTGACTTCTTCGGGTGTATTTTCTGGATACTTAAAACCTCGCACGTATGAGCAACCATCTATGGACAGGCTGTCGTTCAGTTTGTTTATTCGATCAGCAGGAGATAAATAGAGTCTTCCAGACCACCTCGCGCAATTAGGGAGGAATCACCGATGATAGCGCCTATACAGTGATTTTATTCAGGTTAATTCCATCACCCATGGAGGATGTGTACGAAAAAAAACCTTACTGGAGCTATTTCATATGGTCCCGAAAGCGGACGGACTGACACTCGGTTATTTCATCTCTCTGTGTTCTACAGGTTTTATGAATGGTGATCTGTGTGTGTGGTTGATGGTGTATTTTGCATATTTTGGTTATTGATGATGATTGATGTAATTTTATGTTGTTGTGATGATATGCATTAATTCCATGCTTTTTCTTCTTTAATAAAGTTTACACCTTTATTAATACGCTGTTCACGACCTTTCCATCCATATTTGTATTTTTAGCTCTTTACTAGAATCTCTATGTATGATAAGAGAAAAGAGTGAGAGCCGGAGATGCTTAGACAGTAAAAGTGAGTTGAGGCCTGGAGAGAGAGATCCTTTGAATAAATCTTCTTCCAGGTAGTCTCAAGTCCATCTCCTATTTACACCTTTCTGTGAGTGTAATCTATAACTCTGTCAGTCCACTATCCCTTGTTGATTTCACTACTATTGTCCAACTCGACAAATACTCTACACTCTAACTCAACCACGACAAATGGTTTGGCTCGTCCGAGATTCTAGAACCCATCTATACCACGACAAATGGGGTCTCGCCGCGGAATTTGAACTACATCTGCAGCAATCGCAACAGATGAGGTTGCAATCTGGTAGGAATCTCTCACAAGATTCTATCTTGATTCTTAGAGTTTAGTGTTCGGCAGATTATAGGAATTTCTTTCCCCTAGACATATCGAACTATTTCTTTTGGAGGAAGTCGGAACAGCGTTTTTTTCTCCACAGCAATCATAAATATTTAGTTACATTTATTGTTCATGCTACACATGAGACAGCTGGTAAAGGTTGATGGTATCACTGCTGAGTGTTTGGTTGACAAATCTGACGACTATTGTTGTAAAAGTCAGAAAAAAAATTTTTTTAAGGGTTAATATTTTTTTCAGGAGTAGCTCTTTAATCGGAGATAAGAAGCTACAGATAGTCAGTCACTAGCTTGCATCTGTACCAAGGGAGGGTGTTCATTCGGATGATAGTAACCAATCCTCTCAATAGCTTAGTACTGACATAACTGGGGTGAAGTGATAGTAATAAGTTTTACATCACTTACATTTTTTGGAGTTTTTGGGTTTGTGCTTGTCGATCAGAGTAGCTACAAACTTTCTTGTTTTTTAAAGTTCCCAGGTGTCACATAGAAAGTTATGTTCTATAAATTGTCTACATTTTCCTCTTTCTTCCACTCGGGTCCTCTAATTTTTTCTGTCACTCTTTACCTTTTTTCATATATATATATTTTTTCGCATTCGTTAGTGCGAATAATATTTTCTTTTCCCATTCGATATTTTACCGTCTTTCTTTCTCATGCTGACTGAAACTCGATTACATAGATGTCAGCCTCTGCCGGTCGAACCATAGCTGTGAATATACAGTTCTCGCCAGACATACGTCTGCAGTTTCCCCGGTCAGAGCGCTGACTGACCAGTGTCCCCGGGCGGGGGGTGTGAGAATTCGCTCCATCGGGGCATGGCAGACAGACAGCTGTCTACAGTTTGCAGAAACGCATGAGGTTTTTCGTTAGAAAAACCCGGCGTATTGTGAAAAATCGCTCCGCACTGGAGACAGGCTGTCTGGGATTTGCAACTCACTCGTACTCTCGGTCACTGATGGCTGTTACGACATGAAGGAAGCTGACGCAGGGTGTTAGAGAAGTGGAGATAATTTCGCTTGGCGAAAGAGTTGGGGCCCTTTGTCTAATTTTAAGATATTGGCCCGAGTTTGTAACTCACTTCACTCATTCTACATTTTACAGTAGACGTGGGCACATCGTTCTAGAACACTTAAATTTATAAGTGATATCTCTTAGTTTCGTTGTGACATCGTAGTGCTGTGCTTGAGTGAAATACTGGGGGTGACCCGAACTTTACCAGCATTTAATAAGAGTTCATAATTGTGAAGAAATAGACAGTCCTTATTTTGAACCACGTGGGTTTCTCAAGTAACACTGATCTGACGGTGCAAGTTAGACAGAAATACTATATCCCACTAACGGGTTTTTTTTTCAAAGACTGTAATGATCAATACTGGGCCCGTGAACCAGATCTTAATTTCTTCCATAAACTCTACGTAAATTTTCTGCCTGGCGGCGAGAATAATTACAATCTATGACATAAACTTTCCGACATTGTTGACAAGTGAGTGGGGAACCAAGATTTTTCTGTTTTGAGAGAGGTTGTCCACCGGTCATCTTCCTAATTAAGGGAAACTTCGTGTTCTGACATTTTGTGCTCGTTTAAGCCTAATTCTTACCTCGGGAGTCAAGTGACATTAACTTTAGTCTGAAATAACTATCGCCTGAAGCAGACGCTCCCCAGATCCATTTTAATGAAACCAACAAACAAATCTGCAGAGCTGGGATCTGTTTCAGTAAACGACAGTAACAGATAAAAAGTGTGAGTGTCCAACATTTGCGCCAGCCGGCGAAACCACAACCCGATTGTAAGTATATCAGGGCACTGATGAAAGAATCGAGTGAAAGTGACGGAAGGAGGTTCGTTGTATAATACCCTCATTTGTTATATGTGTTTTTTTCTTAGGCGAGATTTGCTGCTTAAGTAACGTGTTACGTTAGAATAGATACTGCTGTCAAAGTCAGTCTATACCTTCAAAGGGGGAAAATATTAGACCCTAACCACATGCATCTATAACTTTTTGGGCCATCATCTGTCATCCTAACGGGGCCGTGGGCTAAACCTAGAGTTAAGATCATAGCGCAGCTATCACCCTTGTAGCATTTTTCTTGATATTGTATGACTATGTGCATATGTTTTCCTTGATGTATTTTTTTTTTGTTTTGGTGTTGTGAGAAGATTTTATAGATGATAAATAAAATCTCTCTGGAACTAATCAGCGTGTTGGTCAGATCGTTCTAGAATATTTACATAAGTATTGTTATAGTTTTCCCACGTCTGTGTGTCTAACTGTTGTCACTTGAAGGGGTGTGCACGTGAGTGGTATGTTCATACATAGTAACATATGTTGTCAATAGTCTGTCTGACTCTTATATATCTGTCGTAGAAGATAGGCCTGAGAGAGAGAGAAGATTCTTGTTTTCAGGGGACAGCTCTATTTGATTCGCTACCACTGCACTCTTGGGAAAATCTATTTCTTTTTTACTACTCTCACTGTGTATATCACATATTCTAATCTATTCAGAAGGGACCTAACCTGAGTCTTAATACTCCTATCGAAAAATCTACGACAAATGGGGGCTCGTCCGGGATTGAACCCAAAATCCTAAGGCGATACGACAAATGGTCGCTCGTTACCGGGAATTGAACCCAAAATCCTAAGGCGATACGACAAATGTGGTCTCGCCCGACGGATTTTTGAACTTAGAATAGGAAGACGAGTACGACAAATGTGGTCTCGTCTATCTGGATTTTGAATTTAAGATTCTGTATTCTGTAATAGAGTAAGAGTGTGATGTCTTGTGAGTTTTGTATCTTTTAAAAATAATTTATCCCCTAGACTAACGATCTGTTTATGGGCGTGCTGACCACACAAACTGATAAGTTTTTTCCACAGCATTAAGAAGCATTATACATTTGGTTTACAGGTTGATTTTGTCGGAATACATGTTAATTAATGATTTTGTAATACTAAACGCTGGTAAAGTTTTGTGAGTGTATAACATTCACAAGGGTTCTGAAGCAGGAAGGTGTTTGAACTAAAGTTAAGGAGTGCGTTTCGGACTATTTGTCCAGATTAATTGCCTCCCTCACCCTAACTGTCTTCAGGGGTGAACTTGATAGTGGACTTAAAAATTAAGGGGATTATTTTTCTCTGTAATTTTTGCTATGATCATTGTGTTTTCCACTGTAGCAACTTATTTTTCAGGAGTAATCTTAACTACCATTTAGTTGGCGTAGTCGTGGTTTGCATTAGGTGCTTTATTGCCGATTAATAGCAGCGATAGTTAGATTTTTATTTTTGGAGGAGGTATCCCAGGGTTAAATATATCATCTTTTGATTTTTGGTATTTTTTTCTCGCAAGTGGTAGGAACCAGTGTATTCCTTATCCTTATCTTTTTCTCGTCTAAGTCTCAGCCACTGACTTATTATGGCAGAAAGGGCGAAACTGAGACAAATGCTCAGACAGGAAGCAATGGAAGAGGGACTGAACGGCGACGAAGCGAAAGCTTTCGTCAGGGACGAACTTGAGAGATATGATGCGGAGCAGAAGGAAAAAGCAGCGGAGAGGAAAGAAGCGGAAGACCGTCTATTACAACAGAAGAAGATTGAGGAAGAAATGGAAATTCGCAGGGCGAACGAAAGAGAAAAGGAGAGACAGCATGAGGAAAGAGAGGAGAGGGAGAGACAGCAAGAGAAGGAGAGAGAAGAGAGACAGCATGAGTTGGCTCTTAAAACTCTAGAATTCCAAAGTCGTGGTGCTGCCTCTACCTCCAGCAATGGAGAGTCTTCCCCTCATTCTTCCTTAACTGATCCTTCTAACACTCAATCTACTCATCTCACTGCTATGTCTTTCGCTCTAGAATCTTTTCCTTGTCCAAATGAGAAGATTGACACTTGGC
Source organism: Oreohelix idahoensis (assembly GCA_024509875.1). Classification (NCBI taxonomy): domain Eukaryota; kingdom Metazoa; phylum Mollusca; class Gastropoda; order Stylommatophora; family Oreohelicidae; genus Oreohelix; species Oreohelix idahoensis. The sequence goes on along the minus strand of JAMPIV010005884.1, from coordinate 169,240 downwards.
TAGAAAAATTTGAGAAAATTTCAACTCTGTACGGTTTAGAGAGGTCGCGTTGGAATGTGAAGCTTTCCCAGGCTTTGAAAAGTTCTGCTTACGATGTGTATGCAAAACTGGAGAGCAGCCAACAAGACAACTATGATCTGTTGAAGAAAGCGTTACTGGAGCGCTTTGAAATGAACGCTCGCAAATTTTTGCAACTGTTTCGCAACAGCCGGAAAGAGAATTCTGAAACTTTTCAGCAGTTCTCGTCTCGTCTAAAGGGATATTTGACAAAGTGCCTTGAGCTCTCGCAGCTCCCCTCTACCTACGAAGGTCTTGAGGAATTTGTTTTAACAGAACAAATAAAGAACACATTGTCTGCTGATACCCGGAGATTTCTCGCTGAGCAGGGGGCAGAAAAACTGGAAGACATTTTGGAAAAGTCTGAGCGTTACAATAATGCGCTGGCTGAACTACCGGCCACAAAGCGGAAACCGACAGAGGAGCATTTTCGAAAACATAACCTAGAGCAATCTTCTCAGGCTTCTAACCAAAATAACCACAGAGAAACTGGACCTCAAAACCCCCCCTCCTGAAAAATCCAAGTTCTACAAGAACAAGTACCCCAACCACCCCAAACAGTCTGATCAACCCGACCGCCCTACATGGCAGCACAGCCAGAAAGGACAAGGTGGCAAAGGGAGAACCCCTGAGCACGGGACATATGATCAGACCGAGCACACCGAGCCTAAACGCATCGGATGCTTGCTAACAGTCTCGCAAGGCGGAATTATGGACAGTGATTCCCAACCTGTTGGGGATAGACCCACAACGCGAGGTACTGTTATTTTGAACGGTTCTCAAACTTCTTGCTTATTTGACACGGGGCTTTCTTACGATTGCATTGTTGCCAGAAACCTGGTCAAACCCGGTCAAGAGACAGGAGAGACCGTCCAACTTTGTGGAGTTCGTAAGAGTGATGCACCTACAGCGCTTCCCATCGGACTGGTGGAGATCCACTCTGATTTCGTCAGAGGTGTGATCAAAGCGGCTGTTATGGATGATCCCATCTACCCAGTCATACTTGGCGGGAGATACGTGTGTATTGGTAAACCGGAAGAGCCGATTGTGGCAGCAGTAACTACAAGAGGGCAAACCAAGAAGGAACGGGAGCCTGCGCCTAATTTGTTACCTGTGGAACTTAAAGAAGCGCAATACAAAGACCCTACTTTGGCACCCTGCTTTAGGAAACTGCCCATGGCTAAGGAACCCAGACAGCACGGGGACATTTTTTCTGAGGATGGCGTACTTTATCGGAGAACGGGCAAGCTTGACCAAGGTTACAACCAGCTCCTAGTACCGAAACAGTACAGAAGCCAAATCCTAGAAATGGGGCACTCTCTTCCCTTCAGCGGACATATGGGACAGAACGCCACAAACCAACGTATAACCACTCATTATTGGTGGCCAGGAGTAAATACTGATATTATCAGATATGTCAAATCCTGTGCCCAGTGCCAACGTGTGCCACCCAAGCAACGGGCACCCCCAGTCTCTTTGGGTGAAATGCCAATAGTGGGTACACCATTCGAACGGGTTGTGATCGACATTTTAGGGCCTTTCGAAAGGACTAAAAGAAGGAACAGGTTTATCCTGACCTTAGTCGATACATGCACTTTATGGGCAGAAGCTATCCCGCTAACATGCGCAGATGATAAGCATGTCGCAGAAGCCCTCGTGCAGATTTTCACTCGGTTGGGATTCCCTCAGCAAGTGTTGACGGATAATGGATCTCCATACCGAAACCTGTTGATGGATGAGATCGTTAAGATCTTGAGGACCCAACACATCCACACTAAGCCATATACTCCGGCCGGAAATGGGCTCGTGGAACGTGCAAATGGAAACCTCAACATGATGCTAAGTAAGCTGGCACAAGTGAAACCTGAAGATTGGGATCTCTGCATTCCTGCAGCATTATTTGGCTACAGAGAATCTCCTCATACTTCCACAGGATTTCCGCCAGCTACACTCTTATTCGGCAGACCCATTAAGGGCCCGCTTGAAGCCTTACTTCAGTCTCTGACAGACGAGAAGGCGGATGAGACAGTCGTCTCAGCAAGTAAATATGTGTCGGTTTTAAAGGAAAGGTTGAAACTAGGGTGGGACCTAGCAACGACTAACTTTAAGCGAGCACGCACCAAGCACGCTAACCGATACAGGAAAGTCGCGAAAGAGAGAGAATTAGAAGCAGGAGAGAAAGTTCTGGTGTTACTCCCTACCGAGAACAACCAACTGAAGATCGGATGGCAAGGGCCGTTTACCGTCCTGAAAAAGATTTCTAAGGCTAACTACCAGATATCTATTCAAGGAATGGAGAAGGTTTTCCATTTAAATCTCTTAAAGAGATACTTGGAAAGACCAGTGCCGACCTCCGACCATCTCCTGACGATCGCCAAAACTGACGAAGATGACGATAGTGGCAGGGAAATTCCACTGCAATCACAGGAAATCTTTGAAAAATGTCAGAAGCGGCGACGCTCTTTCAAGCGCGCATGGGAGACATTCCAGAGGAAGGAAACGTTGGGGCAGACTTCATGAGTAGGTCTTGCACAGAGATGGAGGGGGGAGATGAGAGGGAAGAGGACAGACACCCTGAAGCTACGGATATAGGAAATTTATTTCCATAACGTAGACATGGAGTGCTTCCATATCTTAAGGGGGGACGTCCTGTCACATAGAAAGTTATGTTCTATAAATTGTCTACATATTCCTCTTTCTTCCACCCGGGTCCTCTAATTTTTTCTGTCACTCTTTACCCTTTTTCATATATATTTTTTTCGCATTCGTTAGTGCGAATAATATTTTCTTTTCCCATTCGATATTTTACCGTCTTTCTTTCTCATGCTGACTGAAACTCGATTACATAGATGTCAGTCTCTGCCGGTCGAACCATAGCTGTGAATATACAGTTCTCGCCAGACATACGTCTGCAGTTTCCCCGGTCAGAGCGCTGACTGACCAGTGTCCCCGGGCGGGGGGTGTGAGAATTCGCTCCATCGGGGCATGGCAGACAGACAGCTGTCTACAGTTTGCAGAAACGCATGAGGTTTTTCGTTAGAAAAACCCGGCGTAGTGTGAAAAATCGCTCCGCACTGGAGACAGGCTGTCTGGGATTTGCAACTCACTCGTACTCTCGGTCACTGATGGCTGTTACGACATGAAGGAAGCTGACGCAGGGTGTTAGAGAAGGGGAGATAATTTCGCTTGGCGAAAGAGTTGGGGCCCTTTGTCTAATTTTAAGATATTGGCCCGAGTTTGTAACTCACTTCACTCATTCTACATTTTACAGTAGACGTGGGCACATCGTTCTAGAACACTTAAATTTATAAGTGATATCTCTTAGTTTCGTTGTGACATCGTAGTGCTGTGCTTGAGTGAAATACTGGGGGTGACCCGAACTTTACCAGCATTTAATAAGAGTTCATAATTGTGAAGAAATAGACAGTCCTTATTTTGAACCACGTGGGTTTCTCAAGTAACACTGATCTGACGGTGCAAGTTAGACAGAAATACTATATCCCACTAACGGGTTTTTTTTTTCAAAGACTGTAATGATCAATACTGGGCCTGTGAACCAGATCTTAATTTCTTCCATAAACTCTACGTAAATTTTCTGCCTGGCGGCGAGAATAATTACAATCTATGACATAAACTTTCCGACATTGTTGACAAGTGAGTGGGGAACCAAGATTTTTCTGTTTTGAGAGAGATTGTCCACCGGTCATCTTCCTAATTAAGGGAAACTTCGTGTTCTGACATTTTGTGCTCGTTTAAGCCTAATTCTTACCTCGGGAGTCAAGTGACATTAACTTTAGTCTGAAATAACTATCGCCTGAAGCAGACGCTCCCCAGATCCATTTTAATGAAACCAACAAACAAATCTGCAGAGCTGGGATCTGTTTCAGTAAACGACAGTAACAGATAAAAAGTGTGAGTGTCCAACATTTGCGCCAGCCGGCGAAACCACAACCCGATTGTAAGTATATCAGGGCCCTGATGAAAGAATCGAGTGAAAGTGACGGAAGGAGGTTCGTTGTATAATACCCTCATTTGTTATATGTGTTTTTTTCTTAGGCGAGATTTGCTGCTTAAGTAACGTGTTACGTTAGAATAGATACTGCTGTCAAAGTCAGTCTATACCTTCAAAGGGGGGAAATATTAGACCCTAACCACATGCATCTATAACTTTTTGGGCCATCATCTGTCATCCTAACGGGGCCGTGGGCTAAACCTAGAGTTAAGATCATAGCGGGGCTATCACCCTTGTAGCATTTTTCTTGATATTGTATGACTATGTGCATATGTTTTCCTTGATGTATTTTTTTTTGTTTTGGTGTTGTGAGAAGATTTTATAGATGATAAATAAAATCTCTCTGGAACTAATCAGCGTGTTGGTCAGCTCGTTCTAGAATATTTACATAAGTATTGTTATAGTTTTCCCACGTCTGTGTGTCTAACTGTTGTCACTTGAAGGGGTGTGCACGTGAGTGGTATGTTCATACATAGTAACATATGTTGTCAATAGTCTGTCTGACTCTTATATATCTGTCGTAGAAGATAGGCCTGAGAGAGAGAGAGAAGATTCTTGTTTTCAGGGGACAGCTCTATTTGATTCGCTACCACTGCACTCTTGGGAAAATCTATTTCTTTTTTACTACTCTCACTGTGTATATCACATATTCTAATCTATTCAGAAGGGACCTAACCTGAGTCTTAATACTCCTATCGAAAAATCTACGACACCAGGCTAGCCTAGATTTTATTGATTATTAAGTTAATCAGCACCTAGTGGACTAGGTAACTAAGATCTCTAGGTTCTATTCTTCTATAGTGTTTGCTCACCCTGATATAATGGCCGATCTAGATAAAGTGCATAGGATTGCCCTCGAGGTAGCTAAGTACACGGAGTACAAGGATAGCGAAATTCAGCCCTTTCTAGAATTTGCAGTAAGCCTGCAGGATCAATACGAGGTAGACAATTGGTTTGACAGCCGTTTAATCTTGGCATGGTCCTGTAAACAAACTGGGGAGAGTGAAGCATTCACCCGACAGTATGTAGAAGAAGTGATAGAAGATGAGAAGCAAAGGGAAAAGCAAAGACAAGAACGGGACAAGAAATTGGAAATGGAGCAACAAGAACGGGACAAGCAATGGGAAAGAGAGCGCCAAGAAAGGGTCAGAGAAAGCCAAGAAAGGAGCAGGCTACACCAAATCAGAATGAATGAACTGGATAGCCAAATTCGGAGGATGGAAACAGATACTAAATTTAGTCACTCTAATTCCCCTTCTACTGTGCCCTTAACGGTCAACGCCCCTGCAAACCTTGCGCCCATGAAAGAAAACTTGCCTGCTAAAACCGAACCCCAACTCCAGAAAATTGACTTTCCTTTGGACTTGGATCCGAAGCCCAAACAAGGAAAGAATTTACGTCGGGACAGCAGACCTAAAGCCACGAGAAAAATTACGCAACGTTCCCAGGCATGGAAACTGCACAAAGGTGAGACAGGTGCTAACAAGCATTGTAATACGGATTGTTCCCGTCTGGCAAGCGGCGAACCCCGAGCCTCTCACGCTCCAGACCGAGCAGCACCTAACCGACACGTGACGTCGAGAAAAGGGAGCCACACCCTATCACGTTATATTTCGCTAGATTCCCGGCCGGACAGCGAAAAACCATATGCAGAGGCGTATCCCTCCAACTCAACGATCGTAGAATGGAGGCGCCGCTCCTCTTATCACCCTGAGCTTAAAAGGTGCAAGAATAAGTCGCCTGCTAAAAGGGTTAAACTTTCCAAACCGTTCCAAGGAACTTTGGAAAAACACACCGAGAGTTTTTTCTCGGACACTTCGCGATCTAACGGGATCTCAAACCGACCAGTCTTTTGCATGCAGACTGCGGAGCCTGTCAACCAGGAAGTGGATCTCGCATTGCAGGACAAAGTTCAACTGACGCCAGTAACTTCCTCAGGGGAGGGCAAAGTTGACGTTTATGGTGGACACAGGGTTCCAGGCGAAGGGATCCCTGGTATTCCATTTGAGTCTCTCACACTTCTCAGGGCAGAAGACAGTGAGAAAAGCTGCCTTACTACTGTACAAGGAGCCATTGTTGAGAGCCTTGGCTCACGTCATGCTAGTAATGGGAAAGCGACTCAACAAACTCTGCAACTCGCAGATATTACCTATCTGTCTTCACGGATAGAAGCTACGGAGATCTGTTATGATTTAGTAGAACCCCAGAATGCGATCGATTACTCTTTGCTTCAGGCAGCAGAGTTTTCTCATTCAAATCGCATTATTCCAGTGGTCTCAACCCCACTGATGGACAGCAAAGTAGTCGCCTCCGCCAGGCCATTACAGAGCAACTTGATCATTTCCGTTGACCAAGCCAGAGTTGTGACTGGCAAGGCAAGGAAAGCTCCAGACCCAACTTTAGACGGCACAGGTCTGAAGATTGATCAATGCTCCCACCGAAACAGGGGAGTAGGTGTGGAGAGGCAGAAGAAAAATGCTAGCATTTCTTCGGCCAACGAACGGCTTTATTTACCAACTAGGGTTACACGCGCTAGAAAAATCCCCATAGACTGCAGCTATAGAGGGTTATTCAAGGCCACGCCCGTGACAGGTAAAAATATACATAAGCAGCCTGAGCCCAACAATGATTACACTGCACATAACAGGCGGATTATCTACGCAGTGGCCAGTGAGTTCAGGCGGGGCCGAAAACCACAACAGGTGCGGATAATTTTCCGGACCATGGACAGACAAAGCAAATTGGGGAAGGAAGGTCATGTTCACACGGAAACAGATTATGTCAGTGTTCAGTGGCCTCGCAAAATCCCATTCGCTGAACGTCTATTAGACAGAGGGAAGAAAAGAAATGAACTCGGAGCTAGTCATACAGACAGACAGAAATTGGAAACGTATTTGGTTTTATGAGTATAGGATGTTCCAATGACAGGTAACAAAAGACGATGGAAAAGATAAATTACTGTCATTTTTGTCCGTATTCCTCGAACTTTAAAAGGGGGGGGGGGGGGCACTTGTCACGTGAAAGATAATTTATTTTACCATCTTGTCCATAATTTGATTACTCCCTTAAATGTTCTGTTTTCCGAGACATTTTGTATTTTCGTTTCTTTCATATTCTACCTACATTTTTTTACCTTCTCAATCCCACCCGAGGTTGTTTACGCTGGCCAGCTGCGGTCAGCTAACGCTAGACGTAATGTTATCTAAACGCACCTGTTCGACCAGAGAAACATTTCTCGGGTCCGCTTTAAGTGTTAGAACGAGCCAAAGACGGTTTCTGTGAAAGAAACGGTTCGTTAGCGGCGGGTACCCTCTGTGGTCCCAACAGGGGAATTTCTCTGGTCGCTTTAAAACGTTTGATGACGAGCGGCTGGTACCCTTTGAGGCCTGGGTAACGAGTGTGATCTGTTTCAGGGGAAGATAACAATCGCGGTCAATCTTTGGGTTTTCGCCCCTTAGACAAGATAGAGCATAATGTTATGCATTTCTCTACCTGGGGAACTTTCGCATGATTTCTTTTGTCTTACTCTAGATTACGTCTTTCGCCGAACTTCAGTAGAAATATGCAGGCCGGGGGGAGCGTCCCTTGTGATCTATAAGAGTAGACTGGTTTTAATAGACAAAGACATTCGTAAATTTTCCTGGCCCGTAGATGACCATCATGAGATAAGGCAAACTTTAACACAGTACTAGAATGTGTTTGCCTATGTTCTAGTCATTTTTCGGGGTGAGTTGACATATCTTATAATTATAATATGATGTATTCATGTTAGCTTTTATATATATCTGTTAGGGAAGTGAATTTATTTCTGAGGACTTCTCCTAGTAATTTATTCAGTGATAAGGTAGCGCTGTCTACGGCCTTTTTTTTTTTTTTTTTTTTTTTTTTTTTTTTTCGTACGCCCGCTAATACTCGAGGCGAAATCTCAGGTTATTGTTAATGTCTAACCTGACATTGATTTTACGTGAGTATCCCTTTTCTTGTGCAGAGACAGGTGTCCCTCGCCATTCAGGCAGATACTCGCCGATTTCGGAGGTAAACTACGGCCTATTAAGTGGTGCTTAAACTGTTACGGTTTATCATGGGTTAAATGTTAAACTTACAATAACAGATATTAGGCGTAGAATCAGTCCACGAATGCTTACCATTGGGTTAAGAGTCAGCAAAAATTAACTGTCATTTCTGTAAGATAATGTCAGGTGTGGATTGTTCACTTTAAAACTGAATAGTGAGATGCAGGTAATAACTCTGGATTATAGGAGATAGTCACTTATTCCTTTTGATAGATATTTCCAGTGGCAAGGGAGGATCATTTTATGCTTACTTGTGTGGCTAGGCACTAGTCCATAACTTTCACAGAAAGCAGTCACCAGGCATAGATATAATTATATCTTATGATTTAGCCACAACTGTATTATTATAGCAAGAACATTGCATTTTCTTTGTACTCATTTTGTGGGATATTAATATTTTGTTTCCCCAAAAGGGGACATACGATTTATTTGTGTAATGTCAAATGCTGTAATCTGTTTATGTAAATTCATTTAATGTTGTAAGATGAATAAGCATATTCTTTTAACTGTAACTACAGGTTAGGTTTCCTGTATGTTGAGATTGGGAGAAGAGGAGTAGATTTTTGATGTCAGAACATTTACTGACAGGTACCTGGGGGTGCAAAAGATATTAAGCCTATGCGGGCGCGTGTTGATAATTGATATTTTTAAGGAACAGGAGACATGGTTAAAGACAGCCCTAAACTATCATAGCAATAACTACAATAAATTTAATCCCATAGCGGAGCGAAACTTTCTGTATAAAGTTAGTGTGATTTATTATTTGCTTGAAGTAAAAGGGTGTCTCTTTTTGGGTCTCAGTTTCAGGAAGACCGAACCGCTAGAGCAGACTTCAGTCAGGCGAAGAAAGTCATATACTCTTCGATCTAGAGGGTTTCTGTATACATCTAGCAACGAATCGTCAACCCCGTTCCTGAATCAAAACCCCTTTTTGTCAACGCCAAGTTAAGCTCACGCAGTGCAACGGAGCCAACGCAAAATCTGGAATCGCCAAATGCAGTAGTAGCTCTCTACTCGCCTATTGGATTACCAGCCAGAGCATCGCGGCTTCCAGAATATCAAACCCGCCCAGCATGCCTATAGCAGAATTCTATATCACCCGCCTTTTTTGTGCCTAAACGGGGCACTCAGCAAACCACAGCCAAACCAGTTTAAACAGGATTTACAGCCAAGCGGAGCCTTGCGCCGGATAAGCGCGCCTGGGACTTTTTGTCCTCAAGTGACTTCTTCGGGTGTATTTTCTGGATACTTAAAACCTCGCACGTATGAGCAACCATCTATGGACAGGCTGTCGTTCAGTTTGTTTATTCGATCAGCAGGAGATAAATAGAGTCTTCCAGACCACCTCGCGCAATTAGGGAGGAATCACCAATGATAGCGCCTATACAGTGATTTTATTCAGGTTAATTCCATCACCCATGGAGGATGTGTACGAAAAAACCCCTTACTGGAGCTATTTCATATGGTCCCGAAAGCGGACGGACTGACACTCAGTTATTTCATCTCTCTGTGTTCTACAGGTTTTATGAATGGTGATCTGTGTGTGTGGTTGATGGTGTATTTTGCATATTTTGGTTATTGATGATGATTGATGTAATTTTATGTTGTTGTGATGATATGCATTAATTCCATGCTTTTTCTTCTTTAATAAAGTTTACACCTTTATTAATACGCTGTTCACGACCTTTCTGTTACAAATGTTATAGTTGAAAAAAAGCTGTTATATACAAATGGTGATAAAGTCTATCACCGTGGTCTATTTGATAAAGTTCTGTTGATGTATATTTGGTAAAGTATCTCTCTGTTGAAGTGATTAGACTGTTGTAGTACATGCGCCCACACAGAGCAGATGATAAATAGGTTAGCTCTGTATTGTCCCTGTGTATAAAGTCTGTAGTGAGTGGTATGAAGGGTACAGTCACTCACCCTGTACTGTCAAGCATAGATCAACGAATCAGACTAGTGTTCATTTCCAATTGACAGCACATCATTTATTTACACAGCAACATCAATCCGATACGATACACTACACAGGTACAACAGGATACACAAAAATCAATAATAATCAATTGCGCAGAACGTTACAGCTGTTCAGTATGATGTAAACCCTGTTTACATCTCAGTTCTAATGTTACATCAGTAAATTCACCAGAACGACTGCTGACACTGCAGTTACAAAACGCCACCCAGGCTTAGATCTATATATATTCGCAGTTCTAATGTTCCACCAGAACGACTGCTGACACTGCAGTTACAAAACGCCACCCAGGCTTAGATCTATATATATTCGCAGTTCTAATGTTCCACCAGAACGACTGCTGACACTGCAGTTACAAAACGCCACCCAGGCTTAGATCTATATATATACGCAGTTCTAATGTTCCACCAGAACGACTGCTGACACTGCAGTTACAAAACGCCACCCAGGCTTAAATCTATATATACTCAAAAGACTGTCCTCTCTGTAGTCTATAAGTAATCTGGCCTACACAACTCCTGGCCTTATAATCTCTTCAATAACTCTGATATCTGTTCATGGATCCTGAAATCTATATATACTCAAAAGACTGTCCGCTCTGTAGTCTATAAGTAATCTGGCCTACACAACTCCTGGCCTTATAATCTCCAGAAAACTCTCCCTCCATAAGGAACAATGGCCTTACTATCTCCTAGCGCCGTTCCTGCACAATAGAAATCTATCAGGGAGATAAATATGATCCAAAACATCGGCCTGTAGACACCAAGGCCTCAGAACATGTCCTTAACATAAAGTACACCTTATTCTTCCCTTATCACATCTTATCTGCAGATTTATCACATCTTATCTGCAGATAAACACTCCTAAATAGGCAAGTACTAGTACACCTCGAAAAATGGCCAAATATCGTTCCCTTACACTACCCTTGGGAACACACACAAGATACAGGGCTGACTCCAGTCAACCGCCCAACTTAGACTGCCACGGGATGACACATCTCCCGCACAAACAGACACCGGACTCGGCTGTTCACGGACTCCCCGTGAGCTATTCACAGCCGGCCGAAACCAGTACAGAATAACTACATGACCAGCGCTCACACGCTTTCTGTACACTCTGTTTTCTAACATATAAATGTTTAAACAACTCACAATTAAACCAGCTAACAAGTGCGACAACCCTGAATTCACACTGTATAATCAGTATAGTACGTATCATTCCCCTTTGACCTTAACAGTTACCACCCGGTCCAGAGAAAAAAAATGATTTATCATTTTTTTGAAAAAACTACATCACCGACAAATGAGGGGTCAGCTAAGCTCTAATATATGCTTACAACAATAGTTTTATGATAAGGTCAAAATAATACATCGCCAAATAATAAAGCAAGTGTACAATAGAAAAATTACCCATAATAATCCGCTAAATACACCGAAATAATCATTTACAAACAAAGTTAAGTATTATTACTGTAGACCAAACATGACACAATAAATAGAAAGTAAAGTCAAGATCAAACAAAAGAAGCATGATTAGCACAGAAAATTTGAAATAGGAAGAAAGATCCATAATACCTGATAGTAACAATTAAGCTAATCAATTCCTTGCATGAAATACATAGAACTGTCACCAATAGTTACATATACTAATCCATATTACAATACAAACATAACAAAGGATGGAAGTATAAGAAGTGTAAGAAGTGAACGTATACAACTAGTATCAAGAAACATTCAGATGAAACATGGAAGCATAACCCAAGTATAGACCGCTTCCAAAGAAATGTAGTGAAACGAAGAATCATCCGGAAAGGAAGAAAGAAATACAAATTATGAATGCATAGAAAAACGACAACAATACATCCCAACAACTATCCAACTAAATAATGCATAATAAATAATTTAGTCAAATTACAAAACTTATTCATAACTAAAATGATTTATCACAGGTATCACACAAAAAAGTGCGATATATAAAAATATCACAATCTGAAAAAAAAATATTATTATCAACATATATTATTACACCTTATTAAGCGCCTTGGCGCAGAAAAAATATAACAATGTCAAAGAAAAATACGTTTCCCTAAAAAATTACAATACAAAAAAGTTTCTTAAAGCTAAGTTAAATAAAAACAGTATTTTAATTTTTTTCTAGATTAAATCTATAACTAATATACCAAAATAAAATTATCTTTTAACCAAATGAATGACATCTAACAAAAAAGAATTCCAATACTTAAGTAGACTCATAATAAACACATACTAGTTTAAACAAAATTCAGCAGAAAAAAAAAACACATGGCAAAAAAAATACCAGAAATCAATGTTTCAAAATATGTTTACAAATACAAATACAAAATCATAAATAACACATACAAGTTTTGTTTTAAAATTACATTTCACAACACAATAGTTACTGTATATAACCTCTGTATATGGTAATATATTAATTAGACATAGCACCAGAATATAAGAAAAGAAAAAATAAATTTAATGAAAAACAAGACTCTCTGAAACAACTAACGCATATTCGTCGCTAATGAGTTTGTGCATAGGGCTGGCAATCTCATCAAATCCAAAATTTTCCTAAGAACCAACGCTGCAAAACATATCAAGGTTTGATGAATTAACTATCATTGCTTCAACTTCACAACGTAGCACCTATGGTCATACATAATATGGTCTAAGTGGAATAGTCTTCCGACTAGCGTATGAAAATATCATAAATCCACAATCCCATTACAAACATCAAAAACAAGTCACCACAAAGTGATATGATACAATCTCATTGCAATCATAATACATATAATATTTATCCACAAAACAATTATGAAATAATAACATAGAGTTACAATAGTGCATACAAATTAACATACACAATACGCACTAAGACATTATATAATGTAAGTTACTATACAATACAGTAATTCATTAACCAAAAAATAAATTAAGTGTAAAAACACTATAGCAATCTTAAACTAACTCCTAAACAAACATACAAAAAAAATAAATAGGTCACAAATCCGCGGTCCTCGATAGTATTCTGTAAAACCGCACGGGGTAACGTCATACAACACGGGTCAACAGGCTGGCTGGGTTGCGCTTGACTAGACACCTGGTCACAGGTTGACCCACATTCCTCTCACAGTAAAAAATAACTTCGGTGCGAAGATTCTTAACAAGCCGAATACTGTGGGAAAATATAAATGAAAATGTCTATTTCAATCAACTTGTGAGATTTATTGAAGTAAAACAGAAAATTAGTCTTACATTTTACCCAAACGTGTGGCAGTGAAAACGTCTGGTTTCTATATGATGCCATCATTTCCTCGTCACACAGCAGATAACACAGAAGGATAAGACATCCTGACAGAAATGAAGGTCATCACAACAGTAGGCTGAAATAAAATCCTACTTACACAACGAGATATTCTCTCGAACTCAAAATGCATAACAAGCAGTAGTATTTGAAACAATACCCTTACTGTTACCTTGTTTACAACCAAGATTGTTCTTTTGTTGTGCAACATTATTATGATTAGTATTTCTACTTCTATAAAAATATCTAACCGATGGATTTTGTTGTGTTCTAGCACCATCATTATAAGGCTGATAACCTTTATTGTAGTTATTTCTTTCACCAAAACTGTTTTTATTCTCCTTTGTAACAATATTCTTACTAAATTGATCAGTACCAGTGATAACAAAATTCTTATGGTTATCAACATGTTGAGTTTTATTTTGGGTACAAGTCTTACTAATAGCTTTGTCCCTTATTATCTGTTTATCAGTATTTCCATAATCAGAATAATGGTTGGTCTTTTTAGATCTGCCTTGAAATTTATCTCCATTTTTTTTTTTGCAATCTATAGAACTGACTGTTATAGCAGAATTATCTTTGCTGGCCTGACGCCACGAGTCAGTAATGTTACCAGAAGTAGTACGTGGGAAATTGTATTTGCCACGTAGTGATCTCCGTCCATCATGTTCGACTTTCGTCTCAGCTTGTGTAAAGGGCTGGCTTCTTGCTTGTTTTATTTGGTGATAAACATTCTGTCTACCTTTGTCAACACTGACAGTAGACAAACCCTTAATACCTAAAACAACATCTACCAAACCATAAACTCTATTTCTCAGATCACTAATCTCAGCATTTCTAAGTGAGATGTCTTCAGTTTGTTTCTTAATTAAGTTATTAGATGTTAAAACCTTACTCTTCTCCTCCATGAGTAATTTCTCAATATGAGTCATTTCTTCTTTCTTAAACGATAACTCCTTTACTCTCTTTTCTACATCCTTTTCTTTATTAGTCCTCAACTGCTCCAAGTCCACCTTAAGTTCCTCAGTATCACCATCATGGCTATTTACTAGCTCATTAACCTTCTCCGGAACTATAACATTCTTCTCCTCAAGTTTATCAAAACAAACATCATGAAGCATCTCTATGTATAATTTTTCTCGCTCATTGGTCTCCACTTTCAACTTGTTGTACATCTGTTTATTTTCTTGGATTTCTTGAGTGAGATTTCTAACTACGCCCTGCTTATTCTTTATCTGAACTTCCAAGTCTTTTACTCTAATGCACGCAGAGTCTAATGCTGTTTTTACACTAGTAAGCTCCAAGTTTGATTTCTGTAACTCACTTGTGAGCCTAGACACTGTTTCTTGAAGTTTATTCTTTTCAGCACTATCCTGTAAAATCTTATCTCTTTCCTGTAGAGAACTCTGTTTGTTTACTCTTGTTTGTTTCTCATTCTTCAATTCCCTTTTTTGCACGTCAGAAACACCGTTGTGGATTATTTTAGATATACCTTGCACAATCTTTCTGTGTTCAACCTTCCTATACTGATATAAAAACACACGAAGGTCCTCTATCAACTCCACCAAATCTTTAGCCATTATCAAATTATGATCAAACCGAAAATTATCTTCAGCAAACAACTCTAAGGATCTAGACGCATTCATCAAAAAATCGTCTAACACCCATGCTTCAAGTCGTGAGCCTCTCAATCGTTCATTATCCCTACCATCTACTAATGCAAACCTCAACATAGGCCTCATATCGCCTGGATTAATGTCACAATCCATGGTGATTCAATCGTTGAATGTACTATATTTTTAGATCACTTATAATTCTAATAAGTTTATGTTACATAGCAATCAATCAATTATGCACTAAATCCTATATTAACCAGTTAATATAATTCATAATGAGCAATATGAGAAGACTTGATAGCATACATACATAAACACAGTTTCCACAACAACGAACACCACTTATCTTGCAAATAGCAAAAACGTCCTTCTTTTCCCGTTACAATCGATGGGCATCAGATGACACACCACAAGCAGCCTCCCATGTCAACTCTCACTCCACTTTGACACAGCATGCTATGTTGTCGTAGACAGCACAGGAAACTGGAAATAGTATGCCATGTGATCGTACACAGCACAGGAAACTGGAAACAGTGCAAGTTACCCACTTGTTCCCTCTGTCGTCGCGAAGGTACACTGTCTGTCACTCTTGTTGGAAAGAGTTACGTGATATTTCGAACTTGCATATAAAACTGGAACATACTGCAATTCTCATAATGCAGATATCGCTGATGATGACGAATCAGGACAGGTCGCCATAACCATGTCAAAGTTTACTTGAAAATTTCCCTCCGAAACGTAGAACTGGAAACGTTGCGGAAATGTCATATGGAGGCATGTAAACACAAGACGCTTCACCGTGTCACCGATTACAGGTCATGAGTGACACACAACTGTCTGTGTATAGTAGAGGCTTTGCCGATTACAAGTCACGATCGACACCAAAAACTGTAGAAAATTCGTCTTTGTTTCTTAACAATGTAGCAGTAAGAACAGGCGTTCTAAATCCAAGCCACGCCCACATAGGGCTAACTACCGTTGCCAATGCGAGAACTTCTTAGTAAATTATGCCACACACAGGGCACACTCTTAAACAGGTCAAAGTTCCGTAGAAACAATCTTACAACGCGAAGTCATGGGTCTAACGCCCGTAAGGTTGGCCCACCAAATGTTAAAAATGTTATAGTTGGAAAAAGGCTGTTATATACAAATGGTGATAAAGTCTATCACCGTGGTCTATTTGATAAAGTTCTGTTGATGTATATTTGGTAAAGTATCTCTCTGTTGAAGTGATTAGACTGTTGTAGTACATGCGCCCACACAGAGCAGATGATAAATAGGTTAGCTCTGTATTGTCCCTGTGTATAAAGTCTGTAGTGAGTGGTATGAAGGGTACAGTCACTCACCCTGTACTGTCAAGCATAGATCAACGAATCAGACTAGTGTTCATTTCCAATTGACAGCACATCATTTATTTACACAGCAACATCAATCCGATACGATACACTACACAGGTACAACAGGATACACAAAAAATCAATAATAATCAATTGCGCAGAACGTTACAGCTGTTCAGTATGATGTAAACCCTGTTTACATCTCAGTTCTAATGTTACATCAGTAAATTCACCAGAACGACTGCTGACACTGCAGTTACAAAACGCCACCCAGGCTTAGATCTATATATATTCGCAGTTCTAATGTTCCACCAGAACGACTGCTGACACTGCAGTTACAAAACGCCACCCAGGCTTAGATCTATATATATTCGCAGTTCTAATGTTCCACCAGAACGACTGCTGACACTGCAGTTACAAAACGCCACCCAGGCTTAGATCTATCTATATACGCAGTTCTAATGTTCCACCAGAACGACTGCTGACACTGCAGTTACAAAACGCCACCCAGGCTTAAATCTATATATACTCAAAAGACTGTCCTCTCTGTAGTCTATAAGTAATCTGGCCTACACAACTCCTGGCCTTATAATCTCTTCAATAACTCTGATATCTGTTCATGGATCCTGAAATCTATATATACTCAAAAGACTGTCCGCTCTGTAGTCTATAAGTAATCTGGCCTACACAACTCCTGGCCTTATAATCTCCAGAAAACTCTCCCTCCATAAGGAACAATGGCCTTACTATCTCCTAGCGCCGTTCCTGCACAATAGAAATCTATCAGGGAGATAAATATGATCCAAAACATCGGCCTGTAGACACCAAGGCCTCAGAACATGTCCTTAACATAAAGTACACCTTATTCTTCCCTTATCACATCTTATCTGCAGATTTATCACATCTTATCTGCAGATAAACACTCCTAAATAGGCAAGTACTAGTACACCTCGAAAAATGGCCAAATATCGTTCCCTTACACTACCCTTGGGAACACATACAAGATACAGGGCTGACTCCAGTCAACCGCCCAACTTAGACTGCCACGGGATGACACATCTCCCGCACAAACAGACACCGGACTCGGCTGTTCACGGACTCCCCGTGAGCTATTCACAGCCGGCCGAAACCAGTACAGAATAACTACATGACCAGCGCTCACACGCTTTCTGTACACTCTGTTTTCTAACATATAAATGTTTAAACAACTCACAATTAAACCAGCTAACAAGTGCGACAACCCTGAATTCACACTGTATAATCAGTATAGTACGTATCATTCCCCTTTGACCTTAACACTTTCCATCCATATTTGTATTTTTAGCTCTTTACTAGAATCTCTATGTATGATAAGAGAAAAGAGTGAGAGCCGGAGATGCTTAGACAGTAAAAGTGAGTTGAGGCCTGGAGAGAGAGATCCTTTGAATAAATCTTCTTCCAGGTAGTCTCAAGTCCATCTCCTATTTACACCTTTCTGTGAGTGTAATCTATAACTCTGTCAGTCCACTATCCCTTGTTGATTTCACTACTATTGTCCAACTCGACAAATACTCTACACTCTAACTCAACCACGACAAAACCCGAGGCCTGTAAACAGTAAATAGATATTAGACAAACATAAAGGTATGTTTTCAGGCACTCGTAAGAAATAAAGAAGTAGAACACTAGACAAAAGAAAAACAACAGACGTGAGTGGCTTACCTAGGACTCGAAGCCAGGACCTTCCGTGCGACAACCCCGCCTAGCTATGCAAGCGAATCACACTATCCTCCCTGCCATCTAGGCATCACCAAAAATGATGCTTCGATGACGGGTCATTAGTGCGACCCGTAATACATAACACCGGAAATTTACCATTGGCAGTCCAGCGTATTAGGGGAACAACAGAAGTGATTGCGTCATTTGTCTAATATTTATTTACTAGATCTACAGTGCAGATAATACCTTCAACTTAGTATTAGCTGCAAAAGAGCGAGAATCTCATCAGTGATAGTTCAACAACAACAATGTTTCTCTAAGTGCAGTCTGCGTGTCCATTCATTCACGGCACTTCTGATCCCTGTAGAGCAGCAGTCGGCAATTCAGGAGCTGTGGTGATCTACTTTAGAAACATTGAGCTCTCCAAAGTTCTACCACGATAAAATCATGTCTGTTTTCAGATGTCAGAGTATCTAGAATTTGGAATAAGTGTTGCCTTATTGTAACTCCTCGATCATCTGCTTCCTGTAAATCTATCAACGGGGCGGTTGAAAGGTCAAACTAATATTTTACCGAATGTTTACTTTACTTCAAACTAAAGATCGCTTCCTGTCGGTTGTAGAATGTTAAAAATATCACGGACAGTCAAAAAGACTACCGAGAATGTCCCGAAAGAGGCCAATGGGCTTGTTATGAGAAGAGGAAAGCTGGAATATATCGTAACAACAGGTAAGATTAAAGTGGAAAAAAATAGGGGAAGACAAAGAGAGCAAATACTGGACAGTTTGACATCGTGGCACGGAAGGAAGTCAACAGCAAAATTGAAAAATTGTACTGGAGACATGAAGTTGTGGAGAGACATGATCTCCTACGCCATTAGGCATGGTAAGTGAAGAAGAAGTTTGATGTACTTCATAAATAAAGTGAATTTCGGTAAGCTAGCTGTGATAAGAGGTTTTGATGGTAGTAAATTTAAAGGTTAACAAGGTGAGGTCAAGCTATGTAAGCTGAATCAGAAAGATGATGATGTATTTCTCAGGGGTCCCTATCCGCTACCTCTTCTGATCTCACCCAGTGTATATTTATCTCTGTAGTGTTATGTAGATGGCAAGTGTCTAGGGTATGTATGTATTTAATGTGAGGAATGAATCAATACAAACAGAACTGCAATTCAACAAAATGTAAGTAAGTAAGACTGGTGGGAACGTTTTGGGTATATATATATAAATAAACATTTTATGATTTTGACAAGTCCTGTTCCAAAAGATTGAGGTTCGGGACAATAAATTGTATATTTATTCCCATATATATATATATATATATATATTTTTTTATTTTTTTATTTATATATATATATATATATATATATATATATATATATATATATATATATATATATATATATATATATATATATATATATATATATATATATATATATATATATATATATATATATATATATATATATATATATATATATATATATATATATATATATATATATATATGGGAATAAATATACAATTTATTGTCCCGAACCTCAATCTTTTGGAACAGGACTTGTCAAAATCATAAAATGTTTATTTATAGTTTTTAAATAAATAAGATGGAACTCTGTCCATGAAATGTAAAAAAATAAAATTGTCACTAGAGTGAGTACCCCACTGTCTGATTTTCAAGGCTTGATATTAACAATAGTTAGTTATTTGAGGGTTTGTTTTCTTCATCATTCCCCAGGAAATTCTTTTTGTTGTGGTGGTTTAAATTGAGAGGAACTGTCATGTGCCCGTATTGAGGGACTTAGCTATTAAGCCTGTCTGATGCTATGGGCTCCAGACTATGTATATGGTCATTCAGATGATGCTGCTTTCTGGATGAAAATATGGCCTGTAGCTCAAAGTATATTGGGAGCCTTCACTGCCCACAATTTCTGTCTTCTCCAGGGTGTCTGCCACACTTTTTTTTTCTGGTAATACAACCCTGAAATGAGAAGGAAAGTTTCCTCCCCTTTATAGCCTGTCTATAACAATTCCACAACTAATCAAGGGTAATCTTACCTGGGATCAGCCCTGTGTGTGCTGACCATATGCACCAAACCTTATATTTCCTTGATTACACTCAGTCCTATGTTTTCATTCTTTTTTTCATATGGCATTAAAGCCCCTATTCCTTTAGCCTTGCTTGTCTTCCACATAATCAGCAGGGGTGTACAAATATCTCTTGTAACCTGTAAATGACTTCTTTCAAACATTCTATGTATAGTGTCACATGTTATTTGAACATTGTGTCACTCCAGAAACCACTACCAATTTATTTTCTCCTGGACTTACAGTCGCAAAATGTTATGGCAAACTTACTAACACATTTATTTTCACTTCCCAATGGCAATATCAATTTTATTACCACGGCACTATGGCACAAAATGTGTAAGGCCAATAGCAAAACATTTTTTTTCTTTCCATTTCTCTCCGAAAAAGACTGCATTCCTACCTAGGTTATCGTAACCTGAACCATCTCCCAATTAGCAGTATCGAAATAAAATGTATCGGCATACACATATAGCCTGATACTTGCTAAGGAAATATACAAATAAAAGCATCTATCTTACCTCAAGTAAAGAATAATAAACACATGCACAAAGTTGACTAGCAGTAAATGGGTTTTCTAACTGCTTTCTTGTCCAGACGGTAAAAGCTTGGTCACAAGGCTTTCCCGCTGCTCTCAACTTGCGATGGCTTTCAAATTCAAATGGCCTGATCTTACAAGGAGGTGTTAATTTTTATTACCCTACCCTCTAACCAATCAAAAAGCGAGTCAAAATTTTAACTATTTTTGGACTATAAACTTTGAGCACTCGTAAGTGTGTTCGTTCGTCTGATTATCTTTGTGTACTTTATATCTCAGTTATTTATGGACCGATTTCCAATATTAAAAGTGATAATTACACGGTCAATTGACCTCTATCGTTATATTTACTTTTCCTTTGTTTATTCCTTAACAGTTTTATCTGGGTAATTTTTTTGTAATTAATTGTAGTTCTTCTTCTTCTTCTTTCGTTCGCTTGAACTATATTGTCTATATCTGCAATGTTGTTTCTTGTATAAACTTCACTGTCTTTTGTAGTTATTCAAGATATTTTCGAGCTCTAATTTTTTGCTGTAGCCGTCTTTTTTACTATTGACGCCTTCAGCATTCCAGTGCATTATTTTAAATGGTCTTTTCTTTGCTTGGCCAGTAGCTCTATTCTCATGCCTCCTGGCTCCACGGGGCAATTGAGAAGGACCCCCAGTAGTAGGGGTTGGGCCCTTCCGAGGCAGAGGGCCCGGCACTGCGCCTGCATGGGTGTCCGTCACAGGGCGAGTGTCATAACGTTTTGCAGATATAGGCATACTTCCATAGCGCATGTGCGTGGCATCCTGATTGCTGTGGTGCGCCTCTTGGCTGGTTGCCTCCGTCTTCAGCACCTTGACTTGCTAGGGCAGACTGTGGTCTTGCTCGAGTGTAGGAGGGCCTGGCCAGTCTTGGTTTTTCAGCCGCTGATGGCTGTACTTGAGCCCCATCTCCACGTCAAGGAGCTGGCCTCGATGGGGAATTGTAGTTCTAACCTGATCTAAAATATCAGTAAATTAAATTTTTCTAGGTCAAGATAATTTTATTAAGGGGGAATCTTTAGGTTAATATATTAATCAATATCAGCGCTATAATTCAAGATATACCTTTCTTTCTAACTCCCTTTAGTTATTGAGAAATAAATTATTTAATTTTTGTCAAAAACACAGAATCGGCATTTTTGCCACTACAACCAAGATTTCTTGTCTCTACCAAAAACGAGGTAACAATTTGATTGGTTGTTAATTTTGACTACGTCCGTTAATAAATATTGGGAGGGGTAGTGTTGTGTGTATGGGGGTAGTAACTTTTAACCTATGGTAGTAGAAAAATTCAAATTCTCTAGTTACATTTTTAGCGGTAAATGGACTTTGCCCCTCAGACAAATTTCAAATATAGTTATTTATAGATTTTAAAATACAATAGTTAGGGTATGAGCGGGGAATTTGAGCGTGGTGTCATACAGATGTAACATTTTACGACACTAGCTCACGAATTTTCACTGGAAATGTTGTGAAAGTACCTTTAAACTTGGGGACACCACACTTTTAAGTGCCGGGAGGAAAGGGCTGGTGCGCAATTTACCTAGGTGAAAAACTCCTTTTTTTACCCCCTCCACCACATGGAGATCTACCAAATAATCCTTTGGGATCTACCGGTAGATCAAGATCGATATGTTGTAGAATGCAGGCCTTCAACAATGTCACGTTAAGCCTTTCTGTGCCATTCCATCCGTTCAAGAACTGTCGATATCCTCTATATTACTGATGTTTATCTCCACTTCCTTCTCCTTTCTCCTTTTTTATGTTCTCCTCTGTTTCTTTTGTCCAGGTGATTCCAAATCAATAACTTTCCTTGTAACGCTAAAAGTTGGTTTATTCAGCGTGTGTCCTATCTTAAGCCTGCACCTTTACCTCACCTTTTGATCCACTATCTTTTGCCGGGTTCTTTCCATCAGTTCCACGTTGGTGATCTTGTCGTGCCGTTTCAATCCTTTTATTCGACCCAAGCATCCATTTATAAAAGTCTAGCTTTTTGGTTATCGTGTTTGTTGTTCTCCATGCCATTATTGATACCAAAAGTCAAAGGTTTTTATTTTTTGTGTTGGGTTTGATTTATTATGATTTCCATACGGGACCTAAGACGCGTCAACACTGCGGAATATAGTTAGCGACCCAAGGCTAGACTGCTTGCGTCAGGGTCAGCGAACCAGAGCTGACCAAGACCCTACTCCACCTCCAAGTTGTGGTCCTGGAAACAGGCTGCATCTCTGCATTCTGGCTGAGTGAGTACGGATCGAAGAGGGGGACCCCAAGATGCAGCAATAGTGAATGCAGTCAGCGACTCATAGCTTGACTGCACAGCTTAGGCGCAAACAGACACAACGCAACCACCGTCCTTTTCAGGACGAACGAAGAAGAAGAAGAAGGATCGAAGAGGGAAGGCTAACCCAGTCCCAAAAAGGCTGTGCTGAAGTTGGATGTGTCGGCCGAAAGGCGCAAATATCGCAGCTTTGCTGTAAACGGACACAACGCAACCAACGTCCTTTTCAGGACGAACAAAGAAGAAGAAGAAAAGGTTCCCATGCCATATCCAATGCAATGACAGTACCTGTTGCCAACAAGAGATGAGAAGAGACGAACGAGATTTTTTTTTTTTTTTTTTTAAGACGCTGGCAATGGATAAGACACACATTGAGGAAATATGTATACATATGAGATAGACATATGAGATAGACATATGAGATAGACATATGAGATAGACATATGAGATAGACATATGAGATAGACCAAAAAAAAACAACAACTACATGGAGAAGAGAACTGGCGACAGAATGTAAAATGATAATAATGACGTGGAAAAAAAATTTGATCTGATGTCACGTGACAGGTAGACTTGGCATGTGTATGCTGAAGGCCTATGCTCCTTGGGGAGCTAAAGGGTATTGATTGATTGAATTATGAATTTAAAGAACTCCACAGTGCCCAAATACCTATCAGAGTGATTGTCGCTCTGATGTGATTCTTGGCCATTGTAGACTCAATAATTATCTGTATAGTTCTACTTGTCCATGTTTCTTTCCTTATGAAACATGGAGGGACTACCGCGGCTATACGTCTACATCAAAGGATTCATGTGTTCTTGCAACGATGGTTCCTGCCAGGGGCGTCACTAGGGTTGGTGTCACCCAGTGCGGTAACTCATGGTGTCACCCCCCATGGACCTACTCCCGTACCAGACCATACAGAATCATTAGTAATGTTTTTTGTACTAATGTTACTCTTAAATCGTAATTCCCGTATATCACTGAATTTAATGGCAATAGTAGTGACATAAACCACTAACAAAATTAAAATTACACCTTTAAAATACAATATCATACGCACAGCCTAAATGTTTTTACATTTACATAATTTCATGGGGTTAAAGTGAAAATTCGGTAAGAAAACAATAGAATTCAAAGTATAAACGTAGGTATACTGATACAGTACATGTAAACTGGGCTTACGAACAATGTTTTTTTGGTTATAACTAACTACAGGGATATTTTTATTAAAAAAAATAATAAATTTATGCTGAAACACTGCACACACATTTTATAGACAGTCATTTTGGTGTCACGCCCTCTGATGGTGTCACCCGGTGCGGTCCGCACCCCCCTGGTGACGCCACTGGTTCCTGCATCAATTTGTTTTACATAATGAGATTGCCAACGCCACGGACAACCCCATATGTGTCGCCTCTTGCGGCATGCCTAAGAGAATAATAGTCCTAATCTTCCCGTGTGTCCTCAGAGACCCCCCGGGAAATACTGTACACTTGTGGAAGCCAGTTTAATTAATAAATTAAATATTAGACAGGAAGATGTGTGATCATGTGGTGAAGACAACAACAACAACAAAATGAAGATATGTCATCCAATAATTTCAGCTTCTGATAGAAGCAAGTCTTCACCAACCCTCTGGGGGGAGCAAGTATATGGCAATGAGAGAAGTCGGAGATAGACCGCCAGTTTGATGAGAGAAGTTGAGACGGTTAGATAAGAAAGCGAAGACATTCATAAACAGAAGTCTCTGTCGCATCTACCGTATCACATAACTAGATATGATAAGTAACACATTAGTGACACAGAAGAATACAACAACAGAGCTAGAACTTAAGGAGAAAAAACTGGGGGAAAAACGCACATAGAAATTAAAGAGAGATAGGGGGAAAAAACACAGCTAGAAATTAATGAGTGAGAATGGAAAATACAACAAACAAAGCTAGAAATTGAAGAGGAAAAATTCAACAAACAAAGCTAGAAATTAGAGAAAGAAAATGGAAAATACAACAAACAAAGTTAGAAATTAAGGTGAGAAAATAAAACAACATACACAGCTAGACTTTAAAAAGGGCAAATGGAAAATACAACAAACACTGCCAGAAGTTAGTGGCCCATAGCCAGAAATTAAAATGAGAAAACAGGACAACAACAAACAAAGCTAGAAATTAAAGTGAGAAAATAAAACAACAACAAATTGCGATATACACAAACAAAATTGACAAGTTTACTACAGAAAACAAAACTCAGCCATCCAAAACTGAATAAGAAAAACATATTTAAACGCTTGACACTTCCAGTCTGCGATTGTCGGTGTAAGGGCGATAACTGTACACTTATTTAACTACTGAAGAGTTATTGGATTGCATACCTTCTTTCATCCCGTGAGTTTCCGGCCACCTCTAAAGAGATGAAGAAAGTGTAGATATATTGTTCCTTCTGGCATGTCAAAAGAGGTTGTAGATGGGACTGGCACCCTCATAATGTAAGACAAATTGCTACACAAACAAATACTACTGCGAGAGCACATATAATGTTACAGGTTTCCCTCAAGTGGGGAAACCACAGTGTTGTTCCAATGCCCCTTTAATAAAGTACCGTACAGGTAAAAAGGTAGTCCTAGATACAGCAGTAGCGGACTGAAATGTTACTTCACGATACTCGGTCAAGCTTCGAGAAGTGGGATAGCAGTTTCTTTCCTCGCAGACTTACCCCTCCATAACGTAAGAACAGAGTTAAGTATTCATTTACAGCTGGGTAGACTGGCACGTTACGACACCGTGCTTCGAACCCGCACCTTTACCGCGAAAGGCCTAGTTCTAACCACTCTGCCAATCGTGAATAAAGGGAGATTAATTATGAACAGGGGCGGACCGAACGGTTGGGCATTCAGGTAGTGCCCGAGGGTCCACAGCAGTAGGAGGAAGAACCAGCAGTCTATGTCGGATGGGTGGTTAGGAGCAAATGACACTTACTGCCCGGGTGCCCAGATCAATGTCAGTTCGCCCCTGATTATGAATAATATATTTTCCAAGATGCAGGTGGATAGACATCACAGAAATCCTACAAAAACACGGGCTGACAGCAGCCAATACAACACGATTTACTTGTTCAATAATGCAAACTTCATTTCCTCGCCACGTTTCACGACAACGCTGGAGCGAAATAAGTCAGTCAAATAAGTAAGCGTCTTCTTTAGTTTACTGCAATCTTCTTTTTCTTCTTCGTACCCTCTCAGACGTCTACTTGAACATTTTCAAAGAAAGCAGTGGTCAGCTTGAAGCTACTCGTATTTGCTTCTCCGTCGAGTTTTTCCACAAAAAGTACTGGTGACGGCCATGTATGCTTTCTATGTTCCTCATCTGTTGGGAAACTTTGAAGCAGATGTTCAGCACTCATTTTTTTCAGTGCCACAGTTACACTGATCGGTAGTTCCAATCTTTAGCTTGCTGAATAGATGATATCCCAATGTGCTGTGGCCCGTGCGAGGGTCTGAAGATTACCACTTGTTCTCTTCTGCTGAGCTGGTAATATGCATCATTTTGTGTGTGATTTAGATGTTGTGCATCCCATTTGTTCTTGTATCTGATTCTGATAAAACTCATTGCCTCTTCGAAAGTTATGCTGAGGTAGCTTTTCACCTTTCTTTGCAAATCTGTGACTTGGTTCAAGAATGCAAACTTCATATTCCCCACCACGTTTTACGGCAACACTGGACCGAACAAAGTAAGTCAAATAAGTAAATGCCTTCTTTAGTTTACTGCAATCAATCACTATCCCCAAGGAGAATGGACTTTCAACAGACACATCCGAAATCCTCCTGTCTCATGCCATCAGCTCAAGGTCTTTCTTATCATTTTTATTTCGGTCTCTGGTTGTCTTCTCTATATTAGAGACAGAAATATAAATCATCAAGAAGACATGGAAACATCTGTAGTTTACTTCAAGATGACGTCGATATTTAGCGATTAAACCACTGAAGCATATTTCAGGCGATCCAAAGACAGGGTCTTCTCTTCTTGGATCCTTAGCCCCTGGCTGTCAAAACAATCAGTGGCCGTCACGCCTAGTCGCGTCTTGTAGTGTAGCAACAAACTGTCTCCACTTTGCTCAGTTGGCGATCATCCTTCGAGCCATGCCCCAACACTGATTCATGTTTTGCATCTCGGCTTCCACTGTTCTCCGCCAAGCTGTTTTTGGTCGACTTCTCTTTCTTCTGCCTTCTAGGATCCACAGCGTAAAATTTCTTGTGATGGCGCAGGGTCTCTTCTGAGGACGTGGCCTATCCAACGCCAACGTCTCTAGCTATGATGGTGTGCTTGTCTTCTTGGTGGCTCTGAGTAAGTAGTTCTTGGTTGGTGATGGTATTCAGCCAAAAATTTAAAAGATATTTCCTTAATCAGGTTGTGTGGATAGAGGCCAATTTCGACATTTGTTTTCCTTCTGTTAATCTCCAGCATTCCGCTTCATATAGAAGCACAGAACGTACGCAACTCTCATATAGTTCAAGTGCATGATACACAATCAAAAATGCAGCTATAATGAGACAAATGTCAACACCATCACCCTTCATCGCCCCAAGGAGCATAGGCCTTCAACAAACTTATGCCAAGTCTTCCTGTCCCGTGCCATCAGCTCAAGGTCATTCCATGCCTTCCTCTTTCCTTCTATGTCTGTCTCCAGCTTTCTTCTCCATGCGTGCTTCTGTCTCCCTCTATATCTCTTACTACGTGGATGCCATGTAATACTATCAACAAGTGTTATGACTAAAATTCATAACGTTTATGTCGATATAATAGGCAGCTCCACAGGGCTCCTTTTTTGTTAATTTTATACGGACTCACTTATTAATAAAGGAAGTTACGTCATGCCGATATGGTTTACTGGCAGGCGTGAACAATTTGAAGCAGAAGTGAGGTGATCGTCTGCAAGAGAGAAGCGGCTTGTGTTTGGAAGTGAGCGGACGTATGTGTTTTGAACGCCTGCAGTATTCTGTGTTTTTCCTGAATTATTCCATCACCAGGACATCAATATACTTGGTTGAGGTGCCCCTGGCTTATTTTAGTAAGGAAATGTGTGCCTATTCATAAAGATGTCCAAAGGACTATATTAAATAAAGTTTGAAAGATTGCCAATGACCAGCGTTTGATAGTGAACGGACTGGACAACTATATATTACTGCATTTGCCTTTGGGCCCATATATCTATTACCATGGAGCTTTTTGTCAAGTCGATTAAAATGCATATTTGTAAAATCGTGAAGGAGGTGTTTGTCCGCTCAGTGCAGTTATGCTGATTTCGTGTTGTGTGACTGCCCCTAGAGTCTACTTGGCCACGGAGAACATCTCCGGAATATTTAACAATACGACTCGTATCAGTTTTGGTGGCCTCAAGCCGGGATCATGAACATATTATGGGGAACTGTATCCAGTATTTTCAAGTGATTATTCAAGTAATTTTTCAAGTCGGTGGACTACATTTTTTCAAGTAAAGAAAATTGTTCAAGATGGCGGTGCTGATCGGCTGCAAGTGTGAATACTGAATCTAACCCAGGTCGCTGCATATCTGTTGAATCGTTGTTTTCCTGAGGCAGAAGCTGGGCCCAGGAGGATTTTTTTCATAAGACAGATAAGTGAATTTCTTGATTCATACAGTTTGACTCTTGAAGAATCTCATTTGACAGAGTTCTTTTTAAAAATGTTCTATGTATATCTGTATCTACATGTTTATGTGATAGGCGGGTTGGTTGATGGAACCTATGAATTCATAATACCTCATTGACGGTAGTGAATTCGTAGGCGTTCTTTAGTTTTTGCATCCGTATTTTTCAATTTAAGGGGCCGGCGAACATAGCTGTGTGTTACTGCCTTGAGGGAATTAACCAGATTCATTATTTGTCTAGTTGTGAAATTTCTGTAATTGTGTACATTTGTATTTGTGGTCTAGTTCATTGTATGTTATTTGGTTTACTCTCCATTATTGTTTTTAAAATTGTGAACCTCATCTTGCTATCATTCATTTATTAGATGTCTTATATGTTGTGAAATTGTGCTTGTATTGTCATAAGTGTGGTAGAGCCAAAAAGTTTTTCATTTTTGATACAGTTTATACATTTCTGCCTTGGTTTATTCATTAGTACTTTCTTGGGTTGGCTCTTTCTACTGTTCTCCTGTAATCTTGTTTGTACCTCTAATTATTTTTGCTCCTAATATACCATCTATAGTTTAATGCAGTTGATTGATATTGAGTGGTGAAATAATTGTTGCTAATATTGCTCACATATTGGAAATTGACACAGGGTATTTTGTATTAAATACACATATGCCTTAGTCCTCGAAATACTACACATGAGAGAGAGAGAGGGGTGGAGTGGAACACATTCAAATAATAACGAACACTAGCAATGTTCCCAACTCTGTCTAATGTATTCAAATAATTATCACCACAAAATCACAACAATATATGTAGTTAGCGAAGTGTAACACATTGATGAAAATCTCAGATAACCGAATGCCTTATCTTCTCACAACTAAATATCCTCTTGCATTCGACAATACGAGTCGGCCATCATCACCAAAACCCTCATCGCTCTCTCTACTCTCTCTTCTTCACTGCCCAATCAGAACGCCCCTTGCGTTCACCCCTGACCTGCTGACCTCGCAGTTTCGTAATGTTAAGTTAAGTGTATGAGAACACCTCTCACACCCGACTGACATTATGTACCCGCCCCCAGCGGAGCACCGCCAGTCCACAGCTGTGTTAATCACACTGTGACATCTACTCTCCCCCCCCCCCCGGGAAAAAAACAAAGTTTTTTTTTCTTCTTTTGGAAGGCGGCTGGGCGCACTCCAAACACCCAACATCCGGATTTTGAGCCAAGTATACATTCATATCCTTCTTGTCTTCACATATCTTGCATACTCACTTAAACATCGTGTGGGGGGAAAAACCAAGAAAAAAAAACAATCATTCTACAAACGAGACAGAGTGTCAGCTACAACGTTGAGCTTACCCTCTAGGGGTAAAACAGTAAATTTGTACTGCTGCAGTACGAGAGCCCAACGAGTTAACTTCGAGCTTGTCGATTTCGACGACTGTAAAAATGAGAGTGGTCGATGGTCTGTCTGTAATACAAAATGTGCACCTATCAAATATCGGGAAAACTTTGAAACTGCCCACACAATTGCAAAGCACTCCCTTTCAATCGTGGAGTACCTAGTCTCAGCCGGCAACAGCTTCCGACTCACATACATCACTGGATGTAAGGTACTCTGGTGGTCTTGCATTAAACAAGCTCCAATTCCTACAGAAGATGCGTCTGTCCGCAAA
The DNA here is from genome assembly GCA_024509875.1 of Oreohelix idahoensis. Taxonomy (NCBI): domain Eukaryota; kingdom Metazoa; phylum Mollusca; class Gastropoda; order Stylommatophora; family Oreohelicidae; genus Oreohelix; species Oreohelix idahoensis. The sequence goes on along the minus strand of JAMPIV010005884.1, from coordinate 138,883 downwards.
ACAAAGGGTTTGCGTAAATCTGGCATCAGTAAGATGGGTTTCCTAGAGAACACCCTCTTGATTCTAGATAAGGCTATCTCGCAATCTTGTGTCCACACGACCCTATTTGGCATCCCCTTACTCGTTAGCGAGGTAAGTGTAGCTGCAATGGAAGAGAACTGAGGGATGAACTTGTGATAAAAATTCACAAGTCCAATTAGACTTTTCACTTGCTTTTTTGTTTTAGGTGTCTGCAACTGTAAAATCTTTGTAACTGTTACATCTTCCTGTTTCATGTGCTTATGACCTACCGTATGTCCTAAGAAACTTAACTCTTTAAAACCTATGCAAACTTTACTCGGCCGTGCCGTTAAATTATGCTGCCTTAGACACTGCAATAGGGAAGATAACCACATCATGTGATCCTCCCATAACTCATGAAACAAACATATATCGTCGATATATGTAATAATATCTGATCGATGTCCTAACAATCTTCTCATCATCCTTACAAATGTGGCGGGCGCGTTCACTAAGCCAAAGCACATGACATTGAACTGAAACAATCCTTTGGGGGTGCTAAATGCCGTTAGAGGTTTTGCAGCTTCCGCGAGGGGTACCTGCCAATAGCCTCTAGACAGATCTAGTTTGCTGAAATATGTAGCGTGGGTGAGTTGTGTTAACAGATCTTCCTGATTAGGTATTGGTTCAGCGTCAACGACGGTGATGCTGTTCAATCTCCGAAAGTCAATGCATATACGAAGAGATCCGCTCTTCTTGCGAACCACAACCATTGGAAAAGAATATGGTGAATCAGACGGAGAAATGATCCCCAGTCTTTGCACGTCACCAATTTCTCTCTCGACAGCCGATTTGAAATGCATGGGCAATGGATACGGTTTTACCCTAATAAGCTGATCGCATGTCAGAGTGATATCATGACAAATCAGGTCTGTCCGTCCTGGCAGATCTGTGAGGACATCCTTAAACTCCGCTAATATAATCTGTACTTCCGACTTTTGTTCTACTGTTAGGTCATCGCCGATTCGCACCATATTCCATGACTCCGAAGGAACCAGGGGTACGAGGGATAACTGGATATTCCCTTCACCTTTTTCATCTCCCGTGTCATCAATGACTGCCGTACATGCCACTGTTGCTTCAGTCTGTGCTGCCCTTGTGACTGCTTTCAATGACTCAGGTCGTTCTACATATGGCCTCAGCATATTCACATGAAATACCTTTTCCTTATTTCGGACCGAAATTAGGTAATCGACATCTGTCATTTTTTAACCACCTTGAATGGTCCTTGCCACGTAATGCTCAAGCGATCTTCTTTAGCTGGTAAAAGTAACCAAACTTCCTCACCTGGAATCAGGGATACTAGTTTGGAGTTTCAATTTGCGTACTTCCGATATCGTGCTAACGACCCCGCCAAACAATCACGTGCCACCAAACAAGATTTTACAATACGTTCTCTGAGGCTCACTACATACTCATAACTCGTAACTGAGGTGCTATTTGCACATTTTCCAGTTAATAAATCCTTCAATATGTGCATCGGCCCCCTTGGGTTTGCCCCATACAGTAATTCGAAAGGGGAAAATCCTGTACTCTCTTGGGGAGCCTCCCTTTAGGCAAACAGGACCGCTGGGAGTAACCTATCCCATTCTTGCGGAGATTCTGCGGTCACTTTTGCCAGCATATGTTTTAATGCACCGTTAAAACGCTCGCAAACCCCGTTTGACTGAGGGAAATATGGACTCGTGAATGTTTGGGCAATACCCAACAGCCCAGTGATTTCTGACATCTCCTTCGAAATGAACTGACGGCCCCTATCCGATAATATCTCTTCCGGAAAACCAAACCTGCAAAACAACATCTGCAAAGCCTCTGCGACTGCTTGTGAAGTAATACTCTTCATCGGCACCGCCTCCGGCCACCTGGTGCACAAATCTACCATCGTCAAAATGAAACGATATCCCCTGTCTGAAGTGACCGAGAGGGGGCCTATAATATCAATCGCTACTTTCTGGAAAGGTGGTACTGACAAGTCCGTAACCTGCACTGGAGCTTTGGGAGTTCTGCCTTTATGCCTCATCTGTTGGCATATCTTACAGGACCTACAATATAGTTTAATGTCCTTGCTAAACAATGGCCAATAGAATTGTGACAGCACCCTCTGGCGCGTTCGAGCCACACCCATATGTCCCGCGAAAGGAGAGTCATGTGCAACCTCTAACACTTTTGCTCTAAAACTACACGGTACCACCACTTGGCGCTGAGTTTGTACTCCCTTAGCGAAACACCTAGTGAGAACATTATTCTTGAGCTCGAACCAATGTCTGGCCAACTTCGTGCACTTTACATCACCTCTCTCGGCAAAGTTGTAAAATTTACGCAATGATCCGTCTGACCGTTGGTGCTGGATAAAATCTGACACCTGTGTATCCTGACTCCCGTTGACCAATTCCGATGTTTTAGCTTCATGATGCGTCGCTTCTAATGCGTCATCTGCCTTTGACTTCGCCCTAGTAATCACCGCATTGGCCCTAAGCACACGATTGTCCCTCCATTTCCTGATGTCCATCTGAGTACATTCCTGCACACCTTGCACATTACCCACAATCAAATCCGCTATCGGTGCTTCGAGTATGCAGGCCTGTACTCTACCAGATATGAAGGGAGTGTCCACCTCAATAATGGCAAGAGGGTAATACTCAATGTTACCCCGAAAGTGACGCATCTTGCTGTCTTACCTATCAAACATGAGTCGTCAATGCAGGATCTACGCACTCCAATAGTTGTGCATCCCGTGTCTCTCAACACAGACACTTCCTGCTTTTGCACAAATCCTGGATGCAATTCCAAATGACCATTTTCTTCAAGAGAAGAGAGACAAGGCAGAGTGTGACCACAGATAAGCATAGGCTTACCGTCTGGTTCAAATAATGGTCTACACCCTTCGCTATTCTCATTGTTAAAGGTTTCTAATATGCAAGCCGAATTCGCTCGTTCTGAATTATTAGCACAGACCTTTGCCAAATGTCCTGTTCCCTTACAAAGACTACAGTGTAGCTGCGTATTGCTATCCTTTTTCGGACTATTGTTTGGAGAGTGTCTGACTACTCGGTCTGACTCCTTTTTCTCAAAGGATTTGTTTCTTTGGTAAGGTGAGCTTTTGCGAAATCGTCTTTGTTCCTGCTAGTTTGGCGCATCTATCTAGATCTGATTCCGCAGGTACTTATCCTGTCTGTCTCCAGTATATCTGTATTGGTTTCTATCAGATTGATAGTTAAATTTCTTCCTCGGTGATCTATGGTCCCGATAATTGTCATACCGTGCAGGAGATCCGTCTCCTCGAAAGTAGGGTCTATCATAATTAAATCTTCTGGGTCCAAATCTATCGGCACTCTTCGATCTATGTTGATTGTAAGGTTTTCCAGTAATCTCTCCTATACTCGCTGAGAAAGTCTCAGAGATACTCTCCCTGTGTATGACCTTTCCTGGATGCGCGGTCACGTATTGGTGTCCTAATTCTGACATCGTACCGATGTTTTTGGGCTTGCGTTCCTGGAAAAACGCAATAAGCTCAGATGAACACGATGACAATACCTTGTCCCGTAACATAAGGTCGAAAAGCCCATCAAAGTCTTTAGTAATACCTTCCATCTCAATCCATCGATTTAATAGCTGAGTAATTTTCGCAATGAAATCCTCAAAATCCTGATTGACGCTTGGTCTCACGTCTCGGAAACGAACCCGATACCCTTCCGCCGTTAGACGAAATTTCCGTAACAACCTCTCCTTGACAATGTCATAATTTGCTCTGTCGGCTAAAGGGATACTATACACAGTTTCTAACGCAGATCCTGAAAGCAAATTTCCCAGCAGAACAGGCCATTCCTCCTTCTTTATCTTCCAAGCCAAAACTCCTTCTTCAAAACGTTCCAAATACACGTCCATACTGTCCAAATCTTGATTAAAATTGGGTAACCGTAGTCTATAGGGACGTGAGAACTCTTTCCCACCTGAATCCTGCTTCCTGGACTCATTATCTAGCTTCTTTAGATTTATTTCTTTGTCAGCTTCAATTTTCTTTATCTCTTTCTTTGCTTCTATCTTCTTCATCTCTTTCTCTGCTTCTATCTTCAATTTATCAGCTTCAATCTTCAATTTCTGGAATTCTCTCTCCTCACACCGTTCCATTCTATCATTTTCCTGTTTTTCTTTCCATTTTTTTCTGCCCATTCCTGTAGAGCAGGGCCTGTTAATGCTAGCTCTTTACCAACCTCAACTAATTCTAAGAGGCTAGCCATCGTAATGCAATGTAATTAAATTAAAATTTCTTAAAGCAGTACTCAGTGTACAAAAAAAAAATGCCTTCAGTACTCCCCACTGGAAAATTATCAGATATTGTACTAAAAAAAGGATCAAAATTATATGTAATGCCTAGTCAGAAATACTGACTGTACCAATCAAATAGGTGTATTCAGTATAATGGTGTGAAGTTATTCAACAGCATAATTTGCTGTACCCATGACACCCATAATATTTAAGCAGTGAAACTAAACCCCACTGCAATATATTTAATGGCATAAACATACATGTGATTCTCAACCAAACCAGAAAATTACGTCTACACAAGCAAAAATACACAACCTACTCTTATGCCATCAGTACTGGAATTGAAATTGAGATAAACTTCACTACAACAAAACAAACATAAATACAAACAATGATGACAATAATGAAGATGATCAAGACGACCTTACTACACGACCGAACCCAACAGTACGGTGGAATAAGAAAAAAAAATCCTCAGACAGCAGCAGATGTCTAATTATAAACCGTAGCTGTTAACAAATGAAAACAAGAGTTTGGGAAATTAACATATGTACATGATAGTAAGAAGAATACAAGAGAATACTCCAATTAAACATGACAAAGAGACACTATTACAAATATGACACCGTGCAAACAAACCAGACCTGCACCACTAATACACTAAAATGTGCAACGTGAATTATGCAGGGCAGCCAATAGGGTCAGCTCTTTGTGCCCGTGCTCCGGCACACAATTCACCTAGCAACAGTCCTAAAGAACAGTTTAGCATAATCTCTTTCCGCAATGCAAAAGAGAAAATCCTAAACCCACACAACAACCAAATGACACCAAAATTATACTTCTACGAAGACACAACAAAAACCTACAATAGACAATGAAGTGACCAAAGGTAGTATGTTGCAACACCACACCAGTTGGATGACGTACTCACCAACCAAATGGAAAAGAGGTCACAGGAGAATGATTACTAATATATAATATTATAAAGTAGAAAGGTACTAAAAGAAAAATAATTGTCCAATAATATATAATAATAGTAATAATACTACAAATGCACCCAGTTCCCCAAGAAGACTCAACCACTTGATTTCTACAGGTACGTCGTCTCCTAAGCCAGTAAACACTGTGTAGTGGCAACACTGTCCCACTGTTGGCTTTCCAACGGCGCTGCAGCTGCCTCTAGTCTTGACTAGTCAGACGCTGAAATGAATGCTACCAAGGCTGCCATCAACTTGTTCGCCCAACCTGTACTAGCAGCAACATATTCGTCCTCTCAGCCCCGCAGACAACAAAATGAATGTCAACGAACCTGCCACAACCTGGTTCGCACCGCCGACGTTGGCATACAACGGCGTCGTTTTCTTAACCAGAGGAGTGCTCAATGTCGCCCTGAAATTTTGTTAGCTCTGACACAGCGTACTGTTCATAATAAATACCCCACTTCACTGTGTATCGCTAATCCGTGACCCGTGACTCACTATTCAAAAAAAAGTACTTGACAACTACGTGACTGAAAAAACAGGCCTACAGTGTATGTGACCTAAAATAGATTTCTGACCTGGCGCTGCATTGACGTGCAAAGATAATCAAACACGAGGACCCAAATACGAGCTCCCCACCTGACACAGGGTATTTTGTATTAAATACACATATGCCTTAGTCCTCGAAATACTACACATGAGAGAGAGAGGGGTGGAGTGGAACACATTCAAATAATAACGAACACTAGCAATGTTCCCAACTCTGTCTAATGTATTCAAATAATTATCACCACAAAATCACAACAATATATGTAGTTAGCGAAGTGTAACACATTGATGAAAATCTCAGATAACCGAATGCCTTATCTTCTCACAACTAAATATCCTCTTGCATTCGACAATACGAGTCGGCCATCATCACCAAAACCCTCATCGCTCTCTCTACTCTCTCTTCTTCACTGCCCAATCAGAACGCCCCTTGCGTTCACCCCTGACCTGCTGACCTCGCAGTTTCGTGTTGTTAAGTTAAGTGTATGAGAACACCTCTCACACCCGACTGACATTATGTACCCGCCCCCAGCGGAGCACCGCCAGTCCACAGCTGTGTTAATCACACTGTGACAGAAATATATATTAATTATATTATTATTGGACAATTTTGAGTCACAATAATAGTGAAATATGGCTACAGTGGAGTATTTTATGAAGATTGGAAAGGAAGTTGGTATGGAAGGAGATGCTCTTAAAACCTTTGCAGAGTAAAAATTTAAACCTCGAAAAAGTAAATGAGACGCAGAGTGAAGAAATTTCACTCAAGGATTTGGAAATCTCTAAGTTAAGGAAAAGGGTTGATGGTTTGCTGGATGTTCTGTTACACAATAATATATTGTCACACATTAGTTATGACAAACCTATTGTACAACATGCCAGTGGTACCAAATGTGATACAAACAGGTCAGTACGACCTGAAAAATTAAAGATACTACTTCCCTCGATATCACTACTCTAATGCTAGTGTTTCCAGTCGAAACAATACTGCCTCCTCTGGGAGTAAGTCATGGAGACATGCTCATAGTGCATCTAATATTAAAAATACAGATGAAGTTGTCAGGGGTGACGCAAAATTTACTAATAAGAGTCATGATGGTACACGTAAGGTTGATGACAATGATAGTACAAACTTACCTGGTCAAACTAATACCATTACATCTGAAAAAAATGTTTAACAGTACCTTGTAAGCTGTCTTCTACGACATGCTCCAAACCTACAGGCTCGAATGGGGATAGGCATCATACTCAGTTCAATCAGAATGATATATCATATAATAAAGATACGACATCCACGAGAAAGATAAATGACTATGTTGCTCATTTGACTAAGGGTGCGTACCACCCCTGCTCACAGTTTCGTGAAAATAGGATGCCTTATGGCGGTAAAAGTGCATACTCACGCACCGTACTAGTGCGAAATCTGCCACACAGCACTACATGGGGCGCACTGGGTGAATTTTTTTCAGTTCACTGATGACGTAAAATTTGTACGTCTTTTGCCTATCAACAGTTTCAATGATAGGGAGGCAATTATTTATTTTTACTCAAATGTGGATGCACGCATGGTTGTCGATCTTGACAACGGTGCTTACTTTCGAGACCATTGGCTTGATGTACAATTGATACATGATTCATCACCACACAGATTTTAATGCGTCCTTGTGCACGGTTTTCTTTGCTTATCCGTTTTGTTTCAGATCTTGACTATCTTACCTACTGGTTTCCTACGGTGTCGGATAGAATATCGTCAGAAATTTTTCAACTTATTTTGCTTGGCATTATTTCAGTTTATATTTCAGGTATCTCCTGGAGAACAGGTTCAGAGGCTTCCTGTACTAACTATTATTTTCACAGGTTCGCAGTCTTTTAGGTCTTGTAGGATTCTACAGAAAATTTTTACCTAATGTTTTAGAAATTACTTCAGTTCTGTCTTCGTTATTAAGAAAGAACTCTCCAAATAAGATTGTTTGGACACATTCATGTAATGAGTCATTAAATTTGCTTGAGTCTTATTTCTCAAAATCACCAATTTTAAGATTGCCTGATACTCGATTTCCTTTTATCCTCAGAGTCGACGCCTCTGGTTCGGGAATCGGCGGTACACTTATGCAGGAATTCGATGATTGTCTACATCCAATTCTGTATGTCAGTCGTAAATTGAAACCCACAGAAAAAAATACCCCATTGTCGAGCGGGAGTTGCTCGCGGTGGTATATTGTTTTGCAAAACTGCAACGCTATCTTATTGGTGCGAAATTCGTCTTGGAGACAGATCAGAGGGCCTTGTCCTATCTTAAGACTGCAAAATTTCGTAATGAGAAGGCTGCCAGAGCATCACTTGCGCTCCAACCCTACGAATATGACATTCGTGCCCTTAAAGGAAGTCAAAACGTGGTCGCGGATGTGTTATCACATTGCGTGAAAGACTCGCTGTTAGCTAACAACACTGCAAATGCAGGTATCTTGTGAAGTTACATCAAACCTATCAACTGACTTCTTCGCATGTTGACCAAAGAACAGTGTACCATATAAGAACATATTTTGCTGACAATGCTTATGGTGACAGGAATTTCCTGATTTATTACTACTATGTAAAAGATGGGATATGAGAATATCCTGAGATGAATAACAAGGCTGAGGAATATCGTAATTTTTTCATCAAAAATTGAAGGAAATAGCTCAATGACTCTTTCGAAAGTGCTTACAGGTATAGAACATGTTCACTCAGCACCTGATGATGATGAATGCTGAAATCGCCAATTTCAAGTTGTACCTCGTTTTACTCAGCTCATTACATGGATGTCTTGGACCTTATTAACAGTTTACATACTCGGTTTATGTGCGAATACACACACAGTCATTGATGGTCTAAGAATAATGTGACATTTGGATATTTTGAATGCAAAAACTTGATTTATTCTATTGTTGGAACGGCGTCTAAAGATTAAGGGACTTAACTCAATGATGCCTCTTATGGACAAAGGACATAACTAGAAAAATCATATCATGCCATTATTATTCTCTATCCGGTTGGACATTGAACATTGTTACTTAACGTGAACTTATAAAGGAACTTATACGATGATATGGCAGAGAATCATGGACAGAAACTTTGTGCTCGATTATAAATATTTTCGCTGGACTTTAGTTGGCTATTATTCCACTCGTATGTATAACAATATAACATTGTGACTTTAAATACAGTGCTTTAATTTGCAGTTGATTAGTTTTAATTTGCGGGATGAGATTCTGTCTTTAACACAAGGCATTAATACAATCACACTAATTATATAATGAACATTTTAATGGTTCTCACAACTATTGGCCGTTTGTACCATTCATCAGCGTATTCTTACCTGATTGGACACACAACTTCGTCATGTTCAAGATAACATTTTTTTTTATTGACACCACAATATACTTTTTATGACAAGTACTTAAGATGTACACATGACTTTAATCTTTTCGCGTATGATGTTGCATTCATTCACTTTACTAATATGATTGTCTGCCTAATTTCATCTATTTACGCTGTTACAAATTTGATATTCTATAATGCTTTGCATTATTGCTGTTGATCAATAATTTAACTAATTGACAACTGATACTGGACTTGACTGATAGTTCTTATTGGACGGTGTGAGGTATGTGAGTGCATGTATTGCGACCATCATTTTTTAATATGTTGGTGTTACGCACAAATAATTACTTTTTTCAAAGCCTTTGTATGATCATTTTTCGTATGTATGATCATTTTTTGACTGAAGTGTGTATTATGTTTTTTACAGTCAAAGGGACATAATCCGAGTTATCGAGACTACAATTTTTTAGGAGTTTGCCTTCTCTTGTATAGAGACACGTTCGGTCTATAATTTCTTGAACGAAGCGTGACCATATCTCCTTATTTGGTAGTATCAGTCAACTGTTGTAGATGCCTGAAACCTTTCTTAACGCTTCTGTTCATGACCATAAAAGGCGCGACTGTGTAAGACTTTTATCTCGAATGTTCTTAGAATCGTCTTATTGTGAACGGCGACTCAGAGATTGTCGCTCTGCGCATGTCTCGACTTGGTTTTCGTTTGTTGTTCCGCCCAGCTCGGGCAGTTAAGAAATGGTCTAAGTAGCGAGCAGACGCGACCTGCGTCTTGTGATTTTCTGAGGGAAATACATTGTCTTTGTGAGTTAGTTAGCTAACTAGACTATTTCCCAGTATTATTCAAGCCTGCCTGGAGGCATATGTTCATGGTTGATTTTCCGAAATAAGGTAATTCCTCTTGTATCGAACTTTATGCTATCATCTAGAGGTTCGTCATTTTGTCGCCTTTTTGCTCGCCTGTGTGATTCAAAATGGAGAGGTACTTTGACTAGGATTAAGTCACCGGTATCTTTATACCTGAACTAGTTATATATATATATGGGTCGCTCTAGACCAACAAGACTATTGTCTGTGTTCCAGGATTCGTTATATCAGAGATCACGTCCAAGTCAGATGGTTAGACTTAGGAAGGTTATAAAGGTCGAGCTGACCTGTAATCCATGTATGCTATTCACGTGCAGACAGTAAACGGACTTATTGTATACATCTGATCTGCTAGCATCAGGAAGGGAATAATTATTATTGTCTATGATCATTGAAGATCTGCAGCTGACACTGTTGCAGAAGTTATATATATTATTTATAAAGCTTCACGAACCAGAACTTTATGATATCTGTTTACCATACAACTATGGAGTATTGAATCCTACATGACTATCAGTTAATATGATTTTGAATGCTGCATTCGTTATACTGTGCTGATGATAACATAAATATCATGACTGTTTTGTGGCGTGCAATAAATGGTATAAAACTAAAGCGAAGTTACCATTTCTATGACTCTACGCGTCATGTTGCCTGTGGTGTACCCTGTGAACTGTTCTACTGCAACACACACAGCAACATTCTAAATCAGAGAAGACACCTACATCTTGCACTTTAATACCAGGTGTCGATAGGGGTGGCAAGTGGTCGTCAATCTTATAACGGAGCTAACGTACCTGGCATTTTTTCTGGCGCACCATTATCATTTCAGCTCAAATCCACCCTTATCATTTTTGGTGGCCATATGTTGGTTTACTCTGATACCAGCTATCAAGGGGGTCAACAAACCCAGACATCATCAGCAGACTACAAGACAACGTTGCAGTTTCTATTCATCACCTTTGATGAAATTTTTTTTGAAAGACGCGGCATTACTGACAGTTGTTGATATTTTGAAACTACCCGGCGCTGCTCGGCAGGATTGAAGTTTGTCTACAACTAGAAGGACAAGTACCGAGCGAATGGATTTCTTGATCTGTTAAGAAGAAGGACAAGTGCCGTAACAACTGTTCCGGTCTCAGAGGTACTGTTGCAGATTCAGAAGGTCAAGTACTCAAGTCAATTTGTAGAATTCAGAAGGTCAAGTTCAGAAGCTGTTTCCTGTCAGAAGCTCATTTCCCTCGTCATGGCTGTCTATGGGAGCAGATGTTAATCAACGTTGGATCTTTATCCTCAGAATGCTGACGACATCCTGTTCTGCACTGTGCTGACGTTGTGGATACATAGAAGTTAAGTGGCCTGTTTTGTTTGTGAACTGTGCCCTTATGTTCTAACTGAGCCTTCTGTCTATCACATTTTCACACTATTTACATGTTTATATATTATATGTTATTTGTATTTATATGTTTATATTTCAGCGGGTTTTTTCGGTTGGGCGGTGTCTTTCAGTGGAAGATACCACGTCACAGAGGTTCTACTGTTAGCGTTTTCGTTAGGGACTGTGCGAATTTCCTACTGTGAAATTTGCTAGCGACAATCGTTGCTATATCTGTTTAGTTGTGACGAGTTGTGCTTTATTTTTGTTTCTTGTATATTTTTTTTTTCTTTTCTTTTCTCTCTTTCTTTCTGTTTTTTAGTTTCGATTTCGATTGTTTGTATTTGTAGGTCTCCCCTTTTCTATTATTCAGTTCTTTACGTATATTTTTGTGTATACACTGTAGCGTCATTTGTTTGTCATATTTTCGCATATTTCTTTTTAGTTTCGCTGTTTATTTATTTGACTTATGCGAATGTTTTCATATTGTTTGATCTTTGTTATTGTTTACATTGACTCTGATCTTTGTTGTTGTTTACATTGACTTTGATCTTTGTTGTTGTTTACATTTGACTTTGATCTTTGTTATTGTTTACATTGTTGGTGACCTTTGTTATTGTTTACATTGTCTTGTTATTGTTTGCATAGTTCTTGCATAGTTAGCTTTCACTATTGTTACATATATGCTCATGCACTATTGATCTATAGTGCACTTATCATAACTAACTGGTGGTTTGTTTGCTTATGCACTATTGTAGTGCAGTTATGATAAATAACTGATGGTTATGCACTGATTTGGGTAGTGCACTGATAATTAAGAGGTGACTTGTGATATTATTATACATTTGATAATACAAGTTGGTGTCAAGTCTTGTTGCCCACAGAGATTGGAGTAAACATATTGATTATACAAGCACTTTATTAAGTCTTGTTGCTATTAAGATTGAAATAAGATAATTAATTATTTCAGGTTCTGTACTCACATTTTAGACATCATGTCTACATTTGAGTACTTTATTGAGCAGGGTAAAGCCCTTGGGAAGACAGGTGATAAATTAGAAGAATTTGCGACTGTTCAATATGCCAAGGCATTGAAGTCGGAGGAAAAGAAAATGAAAGAACTAACTGAACAAAAGAGAATAGATGCTGAAAATTTAAAACTGCAGATGCAGGTAGATGAAAAGAGATTACAAATGGAAATGGAAAAACAAAAAAGAGAAGCAGAATCACAGGAGAAGAGACTTCAGGCTGAGGTTGAAAATAAGAGACTTGAAAAAGAAGCTGAAAATAAGAGACTTGAAATAGAGGCTGAAAATAAAAGATTAGAAAAACAGGCTGAGGCTGAAGAAAGAAAGTTACAGGCTGAGGCTGAAGAAAGAAGGTTACAAAGAGAAGCTGATGAGAGAAAAGCAAAAATGGAGCATGAAGAAAAACTCTTAGCTTTGGAGTTAGAAAAGTTGAAGTTATCTAGTAATGCTAATGATGCTAATAAGATATCATCTGCTAATAAGTCTAATGCTGTTTTTTTTTTTTTTTCGTTCGCCCGCTAATACTCGAGGCGAAATCTCAGGTTATTATTATTTCTGACCTGACATTGATTTTACGTGAGTATCCCTTTATTTCTTGTACAGAGACAGGTGTCCCTCGCCATTCAGGCAAATACTCGCCGATTTCGGAGGTACCCATTGCAGCTGGGTCGGCTCAGGAGCCGCCAGTCCCTGGTCGACGACACTCCTCAAATGTCCTCGCCAGGTCTCGAGTTAATCCAGTCCAAATCCCGGTCGACGAAAAATCCTCAAATGCCGTCGCCCGGGTTTGATCCTGTATCACCCGGTCGCCAGAGCGGTGTTGTAACCACTACGCTAGCGCGGCTCCCTACTAATGCTGTTGATTTCAAGCTTAATTTACCAGCATTCAATGCTTCAATTGATGATATAACATTTTATCTAGATAGATTTGAAAGTGCATGTAAGGTGCATAATATAGATAAAACATTATATGTTTATCATCTGTCCAAGATACTTAGAGGTGATGCTTTGACTTTATTGGGTATGGTAGATGTGCCTGACAAAAACAACTATGAGGTTGTCAGGGCGGCATTGTTAAAGAAGTACCAACTTAACGAGGACGGATATCGTCTTAAATTTAAAAACATGTTACCAGAAACTGGAGTTGAATTCTCTGAATTCATCTCAGGCATCCGTCTTACTTTTTTACGATGGGTTGAGTTGTCTAAAACAGAGAGTACATTTGAAGCTCTTATGGACTTACTACTTAGAGACAAGGTTATGTCTTCTGTTAATGAAGCTTTTCTTTCTTTTCTTCATGAGCGTAAGCCTAAAAATATAAAAGAGATGGAAGAATACTGTAGCCAGTATGTTACTGCGCATCCTCACATAACCATTAGCAACTCTAAAGTAAAAGAAGGTCTGCCAGTTGCTTCGGCAGCACCTTATGGCCCAAATTTTATGCGTAAATTTCAGGGTAGCCAGCAAAATTTCAATAAAAAGAGTAACCGTAATTATGCCCAGAATCATAGTAATCAATTCCAGGGTGATTCTTCTTCCCAGAACTGGAGACATCCTAATACTACACGTTATTCTACTCCGGTTAACTTTAGAAATTTTCACAAAGGTAATCGGTATAGAGGAAAATATTTTTCTCAGAGACCTCAATACCAGGATAATAGAGGTTCTCAACAGTATAGAGATGGTAATGACAGTTATGGAAACTGGAACTCAAACCAGGATAAAAATTACAGTAGGGACTTTAATGATAATTGCAGAGGCAATAATGGTCGCGGTAGATCGCAACATAAGAGAAAAAAATATCAACAGACAAACTCTGTTCAACAAGAATCTCAGGGAGTAGATAAACAGGTTAATGATAATAAAGACCATAATGCCATCGGATGCTCATCTTTTGATTTTGGTAGAGCAAATAAATGTATCCAATGCAGTACTTTATTTGACCCGAAGACCGTTACTACTTTAAGCTGTGGTCATCCTTTGCCCGCTCTTCCTGCTAATGTCGCTCATGATGGGAGAGGTTCTCTTATATTACATAAGGGGCTTGTAAATAGTAATCCAGTCTCAGTGTTGTTTGACTCTGGATGTACTACTGTCGGGGTTAGGCAATCTCTTGTAGATCCATCCTGTGCTACAGGAAAGGTCATCAAATGTGTCACATTTGGTGGCACGTTGGAAAAGTATCCTACTGCTATAATACACATTGCTACTCCTTTCTTCACGGGAGAGGTCCACGCGTGTCTACTTCCAAACCCTATTGCGGACCTTATTATTGGTCGTATTCACGGAGTTAGGGAATGTACCCCACAGCAGATTGCTGTTTGGGAAGAGCAAAACATTGAAGCTACCAATGCGGTGGTCACAAGAGCACATGCTCTGGATCCACCTCAAACTTCATTAACTAATAATGATGAAGTAAATGACCAAGATAGTCACTTGACTATTACACGTGACTCATTTATCAAATTGCAAGAAGAAGATCCTTCTTTACAAAAATTCTTCATTCTAGCAAAAAAAGGTGATCCTAATCAAAATACTAATAGAAAATCTTGGATTTCTATGAAGAACGGCGTACTTGTACGTATGGTACAAGACTCGACTACGTCCACTCATTCACAAATTCTTGTGCCCAAGAGCATGAGATTGCAAATATTGCAACATGCTCATGACTCGCAATGTGCTGGACATATGGGTTTTTCCCGTACAAAGTCGAGAGTTCTTGCGGCTTTATTTTGGCCATTTGTGAGCAAGGACATACGAATGTACTGTCGCTCTTGCAAAGTATGTCAGGAGGTCAAATCTAAAGGACCACGACATGCTGCGCCTATCCAGGCTGCTGACATTCCTATTCGCCCTTTTCAAAAAATGGCAATAGATATTATCGGTCCTTTTAGAATTAAGTCGGCTAGAGGACATCAATTTATCCTTACATGTGTCGATATGTGCACACGTTGGCCAGAGGCAATACCTCTCAAGAGCATCTCAACTGCTGACATCGCAGACGCTCTTTGGCTGATATTTTCTCGCTTGGGTTTTCCCGGAGAAATATTGTCAGACCATGGCACTCAACTTATATCAGACACTATGTCACAGGTAATGTCTATGCTACACATTAAAAGGTCTCTCAGCAGTATCTATCACCCAATGTCTAATGGGTTGGTCGAACGTTTAAATAGGACTCTGAAAACTTTACTTGGTAAATAACTGAGGATCATCCTCAGGATTGGGACAGGGTCTTACCCGCGGCTCTCTTTGCGTATAGAGAGGTCCCCAATGAACATACGGGGTTTTCCCCTTTTGAACTTGTCTTTGGCGCGCAACCGCGCGGCCCTATGTCTTTACTTCACGATCTAATCACTGCCGATAATATTAGCGATGAAACTCAATCTTCTTATGAGTACGTCATTGCTCTTAGGCAAAAGATCATCGAGGCATGCAAACTAGCAACTTCGTCTTCCGAATTTGCTAAAGAAAAGGCAAGGCAGTTTGCAAATAAGAATAGATGTCTACGACAACTTTGTCCAGGTGACAAAGCTCTCGTTCTACTTCCTTCAAGGGAGAACAGACTTCTAATTGCATGGAAAGGTCCATATGCAATAGTCTCCAAAATTTCTGATGTCGACTATGTTGTCGATATTGATGGAAAGCATAAAACTTTCCACATAAATATGCTCACGGAATTTTATGAAAGACCTGACTATTTGCAGCCTATTTTCCAGGCAACGGACAATTCTCAAGTACCTCATGGTCAGTACTCATCTCTGTCAGTTATACAGGATGAGGAAACTACTTTTTCTGATGTCAATCTTCCTCTTTCTATGGTCCCACTTTATTCTACGGAATCTTGGAAAAACGTGACCGTTTCTCCAAATCTTTCCGCTGAGGAACATCGACAAGTTTCTTCGATGTTGCAAACATTTCAGGATGTTCTTACAGACATCCCGGGACACACACATGTCATTGAACATGACATTGTGCTAACTGATCATAATCCTATCAGAGTCAGACCCTATCCAATACCTATCCATTTCCAGTCTCAAGTCGAAAAAGAATTGGATGAAATGATACGTTTGGAAATCATTGAACCATCCACTTCAGCATACTCTTCGTCTATGGTTATTGTTCGAAAGAAGGATAATAACATTCGCATTTGCGTAGATTATCGCAAATTGAACCAAGTTACGAAGTTCGATGCTGAACCTATGCCTTCATTAGAAGAGCTACTCAATAAACTTTCTAATTCTAGATTCTTTACCAAACTAGATTTGTCTAAAGGTTATTGGCAAGTTCCTCTAACTGAACGTGCCAAACCTTTTACAGCTTTTTCTACACCTAGGGGTTTATTCCAATGGAATTTCATGCCTTTTGGTCTTATGAACGCCCCTGCTACATTCGTACGCATGATGCGGCGAATTCTCGCATATCGTACAGATGTCATAGCATACCTAGATGATATCTGTCTATTCAGTGATTCCTGGGAAGATCACTATTTGGGTTTATACGAATTACTGTCCACTCTTCGCGAGTATAACTTGACTGCAAAACCCTCTAAAGCCTTTATAGGATTTAGTGAGATTTCTTTCCTAGGTCATCGTGTTGGTCGTGGTCTTTTAAAGACAGAGGACCACAATGTTTCAAAAATACTTAACATTTCGGTCCCTAAGACGAAGAAACAAGTAAGGAGTCTATTAGGTTTGATCCAATTCTACGGACGATTCATTCCGAATTTGTCCTCCATTATGGCACCGCTTTCTACTTTATTGAAGAAAGGGTCGCCTAATCTGATCCGCTGGTCTAAAGAATGTCAATCCTCATTGGACCAGGTTAAAGCCCTATTTTCATCTCCACCTATTCTTAGGTTACCTACTATTGAGAAGACTTTTGTTCTTCGAAGTGACGCCTCGTCAACTGGGATTGGGGCAGCACTAATGCAGGAGTATTCTGATACTCTGCATCCGGTGATGTATATCTCTAGGAAATTAAATGCTGCAGAAAAGAATTACTCGGTTTTAGACCGTGAGTTATTGGCTATGGTATGGTCTATTCTGAAGTTACAAAGATTTCTTCTAGGCGCACATTTCATTGTGGAAACCGACCAGAAAGCGCTTACTGCTATTCAGAGCAAAAACTTGAAGAGCTCGAGGTCCACTCGTTATGCCATAGCTCTTCAACCATTTCATTTCTCGGTTCGAGCTATCCGTGGTTCGGATAATGTGATGGCAGACATTCTGTCCAGATGCCCACACGATTCCACATGATTCTTCTGTCATATATATATATTTCCTGATATACAGTCCAATGTTATAATGACATGTTAGTAGATTTTTTTTTCTCACTTTTTTGAGGGGAATTTATAACATTGTACCATGTAATTATCTAAGAAGGCTTAGTTAGTGATATACGGGCCAAAAGATCACTCGGCCACATTTAAACAATATATTTGCATAATTGTATTAAGAGATTTACCAGTTGTCTTTAAGATTTGTGTTATTGATATTTTCGCAGCACATCATTGAAGATGCGAGATTGTGTCCATTGTGGAACTTTGAGGATATCAAGTCCTGTCCTAGATTGGGAGCGGATGATGTCCACATCTTCTTCTATTGAATGTTTTATGTCAACGAAGATCAACACATGTATTACTTATTAATTACTGTTGCTTTATATAATGTAATAAAATAGTGCGGTATATTAATATATTACACCGCTGTTTGCACAACACATTATATGATATCATAATAATATATTTAATTTCATATATTGGTATGAGAATAATTTGATTTTCATTATGATGTTGCCATCATTGTGGCGTGTGTTGGTGGCACCTTCCTGGAATATATAAGCGTATACTTAGATAAATTTTTTCTCTAAGGATCTGAGATATGATCTCAGTGTCGCTCCATGCGTTGAGCTAATTTGTTAGGTATATATCCGCGCATCATACGTGCGTTAGGAGCCTAGATTTTTTCCGGCTCCAGGATTTAAAAAAAAAAAAAGTTTCATTTTTTTTCCCAGGAGGGTGCGGTAATGTTACGCACAAATAATTACTTTTTTCAAAGCCTTTGTATGATCATTTTTTCGTATGTATGATCATTTTTTGACTGAAGTGTGTATTATGTTTTTTTACAGTCAAAGGGACATAATCCGAGTTATCGAGACTACAATTTTTTAGGAGTTTGCCTTCTCTTGTATAGAGACACGTTCGGTCTATAATTTCTTGAACGAAGCGTGACCATATCTCCTTATTTGGTAGTATCAGTCAACTGTTGTAGATGCCTGAAACCTTTCTTAACGCTTCTGTTCATGACCATAAAAGGCGCGACTGTGTAAGACTTTTATCTCGAATGTTCTTAGAATCGTCTTATTGTGAACGGCGACTCAGAGATTGTCGCTCTGCGCATGTCTCGACTTGGTTTTCGTTTGTTGTTCCGCCCAGCTCGGGCAGTTAAGAAATGGTCTAAGTATTTGACTAGGATTAAGTCACCGGTATCTTTATACCTGAACTAGTTATATATATATGGGTCGCTGTCTGTGTGGTTACTGGTGTAGTAAAGTGTAACGATTGTAAATGTAGATGGTGGGACTGGTGTAGTAAAGTGTAACGATTGTCAACTCATTAAACCCAGCACAGTTTTGGTCATACAGGTCATCTTGTCCTGGAACGTGATGAGGCTCCGACAAGAATGTGAGTGTAGACAATGAGTGTGTATATGAATGTCAGAACGCGAATGGTAGAATGATTCGATAGAGTTGACAAGTTGGTAGTACATCACTCATACTCACACTGTTCGAATTCAAGAAGTACTGGAACTACGGTGGTCTTTTTATAACATTTAATGAGACGCACACTTGGACAGTACGTGTATGGTTACAGGAACAAATGTCGACATAGACAGCATAATGTTGATCACAGGCATATCATCTTAAGTTAGCATTCATGCTTGGCAAATATCATAATGGAGCATTCGTAAATAAGCATTCAGAGTTCCATCATGTAAATCATCTGGCTTTACTGACTGGGCACGTCAGACCATAACCAATATATAGGAAGGCTCCTAGACCTAATCTCGTCTAGCGAATATCCCTTCACGTAAAGTTCAATATATATATTTTTCCATAAAGATATAGGAA
The DNA here is from genome assembly GCA_024509875.1 of Oreohelix idahoensis. Lineage (NCBI taxonomy): Eukaryota > Metazoa > Mollusca > Gastropoda > Stylommatophora > Oreohelicidae > Oreohelix > Oreohelix idahoensis. The sequence continues at coordinate 119,252 of JAMPIV010005884.1, read as the reverse complement.
TCCCAGACATGGGTTCTCACATGTAGCAGTGATCTCTTGGTTCATCGAGCGATAGTACAGGCATCCCTTTTTCTCACTCGATAAATACAAAGTATATGAATTTCAACATGGCTGTTCTTCTCTCGTGAGTTTCACTCACTATAGGATCCAGACCAAAATTGGTCATTCGTTAAATGTCCTCATTTCTTCATAACTTCTGTCATAGAGGTAATTGAATAATATCATATAATCTAGTGCTGATACATAGGAATGTCATCTTCCTTTGAATAAATATTCTTTTCAAAAGTACCACTGTGCATCTGTTTATCGACAACGATGGCGAAGCCCAAGTTCATAATAAATTGTGGTTTTACCTTTCTATGCGAAATATAACTTTGCCATTCCTTGGCAAAAGAGAATAAACACTGGGGTAAAGTACATACAACATGTCTAAATGACTATCACTTTTCCCCATCTACTTATAGATCACTTTTTCGGCGATAGGCCGGCTACATCAAAATTCTACATCCAGACAGGATGACAGCCATGAATCACACCCCTTGCTAGCGATACTTCCGCTGCATAGCCTTTGACCTTTTCTAGCGACAACCAACATAGTTCGACTTAGAAATGTAAAGATATCCATATATAAGACAGACTCGTCCTACTCATACAAACACTACGTATAAATTCAGGCCATAGATATACTGAAGCAAGAATAATCTATTCCTACCCAGCCAAAGAATAAATCGCAGTAGGCCTAAATTCGTCCGCGGAGTCCGATCGAAGATGACGGAACTGCCTTCAAGGGAAGTAACTCAAAAATGACTTCTCCTTAAGCACTTAAAAAGGAAACACTTTGTTTACCAAAATATTTGCGAACATAATAAGTATATAAATGTATTATATTGCAAGATAGTAAAAATTGCCCTTTACAGTCTTACCACACCTCCCGGGGAAAAAAAAAAAAATTTTTTTTTTTTTTTAATACATCTAGGAGCACCATACAATAGGCTCAAAACGCAAGAATACTGCGCAGATGCAAATATCAGGAATAACTATAATTCCTAATATGACCGGTGAGAATATATCTCAAAATCTGAGAGAAATTGTTTCTCTACGAATAAATGTTTCCAGGAAGGTGTGATGTACGTATAATACAATTCTGGTAATTATACAATGCATACCAAAAATTCACACTATAATCTTAAATTTATGATTTATGAAGAAACAATCATCAAAGAACAGCGGTGAATAAACATCAATAAACCGCTAAGTAGAGATACCATCATTCTATTATTAAATTACAAATGTGTATCTTAGTAAAGAACAAAAAATAACTGTTGTAAAGTTATACATATTAAAAAATCCAATATTTAACAGTTAAGTGGCATCATGTGGGCATCTGGACAGAATGTCCGCCATCACATTTTCTGAACCACGGATAGCTCGTACCGAAAAATGAAAAGGTTGAAGAGCGATTGCGTATCGAGTTGATCTCGAGCTCTTCAAGTTCTTACTTTGGATAGCCGTAAGAGCTTTTTGGTCAGTTTCCACTACGAAATGCGCGCCCAGAAGGAATCTTTGGAGTTTGAGAATTGACCAAACCATTGCCAATAATTCACGGTCTAAAACCGAGTAATTCCTTTCTGCAGCATTAAGTTTTCTGGATATATACATTACAGGATGCAGAGTTCCAGAGTACTCTTGCATTAGTGCCGCTCCAATCCCAGTGGATGAAGCGTCACTACGAAGAACAAATGTCTTATCTGTTGTAGGTAACACTAAAATAGGTGGTGATGAAAACATAGTTTTGATCTTCTCTAGTGAGGATTGGCATTCATGAGACCAGTGAACCATGTTAGGCGACCCTTTCTTTAATAGTGTAGAGAGAGGTGCCATGATAGAGGACAGATTCGGAATGAAACGTCCATAAAATTGTATGAGACCTAAAAGACTTCGCACTTGCTTTTTAGTCCTAGGGATAGAGATGTTAAGTATCTTAGTGATATTATGGTCTTCTGTCTTCAAGAAACCGTGACCTACTCGATGGCCTAAGAAAGCAATTTCGCTAAAGCCAATACAAGCTTTAGATGGTTTTGCTGTCAGGTTATACTCACGCAGAGTTGATAATAATTCAACTAACCCTGAATAGTGATCTTCCCAAGTATCGCTGAAAAGACAGATGTCGTCTAGATAAGCAATGACATCTGACCGATACGATAGGATTCGACGCATCATGCGTACAAATGTAGCTGGTGCGTTCATAAGGCCGAAAGGCATAAAATTCCATTGGAAAAGGCCTCTGGGAGTAGAGAAAGCGGTAAGAGGTTTGGCGCGTTCGGATAATGGAACTTGCCAATATCCTTTAGACAAATCAAGTTTAGTGAAAAAATGCGATTTAGAAAGACGAGTAAGTAACTCTTCTAGTAAAGGCATAGGTTCAGCATCGAACTTCGTAACTTGATTCAATTTGCGATAGTCAACGCAAAGACGTATGTTATTGTCTTTTTTCCGAACAATAACCATCGGCGAAGAATATGCAGAAGTGGATGGTTCGATTATTTGTAAATCTATCATTTCATCCAACTCCTTTTCAACCTGTGTTTGGAAATGTATAGGGATAGGATAAGGTCTAACCCTAATTGGAGTATGTTCAGTTAGAACAATGTCATGCTCAATGACATGAGTTTGTCCAGGGATGTCAGTGAGGACATCCTGAAATGTTTGTAACATAACCGAAACTTGTCGCCGTTCTCCTAGAGACAAATCAGGAGAAACAGTAACGTCTTTCCATGATTCACTAGAATGAAGTGGGATCATTGGAAGCGGAAGATTAACATCCGAAAAACTTGTTTCCTCATCCTGTATTACAGACAGTGATGAGTAATGACCATGTTTGACATGAGAATCGTCCGTTGCCTGGAAAATAGGCTGTAGATAGTCAGGACGTTCATGGAACTCCGTAAGCATATTGATGTGGAAGGTTTTATGCTTCCCGTTGATATCGACGATGTAGTCAACATCTGAAATTTTCGATATTATATCGTACGGACCTTTCCAACTAATAAGGAGTCTATTTTCACGACAAGGTAGCAAAACAAATGCTTTGTCACCAGGACAAAGTTGTCGTAAAGTTCTCTTCTTATTAGCAAATTGTCTTGCCTTCTGCTTAGCAAATTCAGAAGAGGACGTTGCCAATTTGCATGCTTCGATAATCTTCTGTCTCAGCGCGATGACATACTCGTAAGAAGATTTTGTGTCATCGTCAATATTGTCAGCTGTTATAAGATCATGCAGCAAAGACATTGGGCCGCGCGGTCGCGCGCCAAAGACAAGTTCAAAGGGCGAAAACCCTGTATGTTCATTGGGGACCTCTCTGTACGCGAAGAGGGCCGCGGGTAAAACCCTATCCCAATCTTGAGGATGATCCTCAGTTATCTTCCCTAATAAGTTCTTAAGTGTTCTATTTAGTCGCTCGACCATCCCATTGGACATAGGATGATAGATGCTACTCAAAGATCTCTCTATCTGTAGAGTAGACATTACTTGAGACATGGTATCCGATATCAGTTGGGTGCCATGATCTGATAATATTTCTCCGGGGAATCCCAGCCGAGAAAATATAAGCCAAAGAGCATCTGCAATGTCAGCGGTAGTAATGCTCTTTAGAGGGATAGCCTCTGGCCAACGTGTGCACATGTCTACACACGTTAAGATAAACTGATGTCCTCTAGCAGATTTGATCTTGAATGGACCAATGATGTCTATCGCCATTTTCTGGAATGGACGAATAGGAATATCTGCAGCCTGAATAGGCGCAGCATGACGAGGACCTTTGGATTTGACTTCTTGACATACTTTACAGGATCGACAATAGATCCGTATGTCCTTGTTCACAAAAGGCCAAAAGAAAGCCGCAAGAACTCTTGACTTTGTACGGGAAAAACCCATGTGACCAGCACACTGAGAGTCGTGTGCATGTTGTAAGATTTTAACTCTCAAATTCTTGGGTACAAGAATCTGAGAATGACTTGACTTAGTGGAGTCTTGCACCATACGTACAAGTACGCCATTCTTCATTGTAATCCAAGATTTACAATTTGAATCTTTATTCGGATCACCTTTCGTTACAAGAGTGAAGAATTTCTTAAGAGTCGGATCTTCTTCTTGTTGTTTTATAAACGAGTCACGAGAAATTACCAAGGGATCATCTTGGTTATGCACTTCATTATCTTCAACAGATGAAGTTTCAGGCATATTGAGAGCTTGAGCTCTAGTGACTACCGCATTAGCAGATTGCATATTTTGATTTTCCCAAACGGAAATTTGCTCCGGAGTGCATTCTTTGACTCCGTGAATGCGACCGATGATAAGATCAGCGATCGGATTCGGCAAAAGACATGCGTGTACATCTCCTGTGAAGAAAGGAGTAGCAATCCTAATTATAGCGGTAGAGTATTTCTCTATGGTGCCGCCAAATGTTACGCATTTGACTACTTTGCCTGTAGAATGAGAAGGATCTATGAGTGACTGCCTAACCCCAATAGTTGTGCATCCAGAATCAAAAAGTACTGAGACTGGATTGTCATTTACTAAACCTTTGTGTAAGACAAGAGAACCTCTCCCATCATGCGCGATTGACGCAGGAAGAGCGGGAAGAGGATGCCCACAGCTTAAAGTAGACACTGTGGTTGGCTCAAATAATGTTTTGCATTGGGGGCACTGAGATGCTCTCCCAAAATCAAAAGCGGCACATGCCATATTATTAGAGTCATCATTATCTTTATTTTGTTTATAGGCTTCGTGGGACTCTTGCTGTGCAGAGTTCGCCTGGTAATGAGCTTTATGTTTTTTGAATTGTGCTCTACCTCTGTTATTATTGCCTCTGTACTTATCATTGTTTCCACTATTATAACCCCTACTCGGGTTTGAATCATAGCTCCTTTGGTTACTATCATCATATTCATTATAATGAGTATCTCGGTAATTATGATCCTGTTGTCTCCATGAAGGAAAACTTGGATAGTTTCTAGAATGACTTCCTTTGCGGAAGTTCCTGTAATTATGACCACCCCTGAATCGAGGGCTGTCAGCTCTTCTCCAGGTATTCGAAGAAGAACCCTGAAATGATTGGTTACCTTGGTTCTGATAACTGTAATAGTTACCTTTTTTATTAAACCTATTTTGAGGTCCTTGGAATTTGTGAGAGTGATTAGGGTTGTATGGTGTTGCAGAAGCAACTGGCATACCTTCTTTAACCTTACTGTTGCTAATAGCTACGTCCGGATGTGCAGTGACGTATTGGGTACAATACTGTTCCATTTCTTTTAGAGACTTAGGTTTACGCTCATGTAAGAATTCGAGGAAAGGTTTATTTATACTTGACATAATCTTGTCTCTGAGTATCAAGTCCATAAGGGCTTCATAAGTCTTTTCTGTTTTGGATAGCTCAATCCAACGATCAAATGTAAGACGTGTCCTTGCAATGAATTCTGAGAATTCTACACCTGCCTCAGGCACCATTGTCTTAAACAACTTCCGATAACCCTCTTCAGACAACTGATACTTCTTTAATAAGGCTGCCCTAATAACATCATAGTTATCTTTGTCAGCCTCTTCAACCAAACTTAAACTAGTCAGAGAATCACCTTTCAGATTTTCTGATAACTGGTTAGCATATTGTGATTTGTCCACATTATGGGCTCGACACGAGCGTTCAAATCTATTTAGCCAGAATGTTATGTCATCACTGGAAGGGTTGAACGCTGGTACCTTGACCTTGTAAGTAAAGGGTTTACCATTACCACCAGATGCTTGATTACCATCACTTATGTTTGTTAACTTTAACTTTTCTAACTCAAATGCTAAAAGTTCTTTTTGGTGTTCATGTTCTCTTATTGCTTTTTTCTCTTGAGCTTCAGCTTGTAATTTTCTCTCTTCTGCAGCAGCTTCATCTTTTCTTCTCTCTTTTTTTCCATTTCCATCTGGAATCTTTTTTCATCAGTCTGTATCTGCAATTTCTTTTGTTCATCCTCTCTTTGTAATTTTTTTTCCTCAGCTTCTAATCTTTTCTCCTCAGCTGCTAATTTCTTTTCTTCAATCAATGCTTTTCTTTCTTCAGCAGCAGCAGCTAATGCTTTGTCATATTGAGCAACTGCCCATTCTTCTAATTGCTGACCAGTCTTATCAAGAGCCCTGCCTTGTGTGATAAAATAATCTAATGTAGACATGTTGTCTAATAAGATCAGTAATTTGCAAAAGTAAATAAATTCACTTTCTTAGTCTTAATCAAAGACCTTGTATGATAACTTTTTAACCTGTGGAAAATAGTACTTAACTATCCCAATCACTGTGGGAAACAAGCCTTACAAAGGTCTTGTATAAATCCTTATATAATAACAGCTATAAGTTGCTGGTTCACTTTATAATATAAGTGCAGTGCACCAGAAATAGTGTTTTATATCATCAACTGTGTACCTTTAGTAATAGCAATTAACTATCAGTTGATTCTTGTACATCAATTTATATGATCAACTATATTTTAAATAGTGTATGTCGATCAGGCACAAAACAAAACAGTTATACAGAAGAACATGAAAACATTTGCGGAAATGACATAAATCAAATGGGAAAAACAATAAAAGATAACCCGCAAGAGGATAACAAATACAAATAACGCCACAGTATATAAATATAAATTGAGAATAGAACTGAAAGATAGAATAGGGTAGACCAACAAATTACAAACAAATCAAAACAAACTAAAGAACAGAGGAATATTACAAAAACAACAATGAGTACAGTCTTCACAGCTAACACTAATAGCAACAGCTGTCGCAGCAAATTTTCAATCAAGAAAATTGCACCTATAGAAACGCACACATCAGACCCTCTATTACGTGGGATACTCTGTTGTGTGACAAATATCACATATAAATATTTAAACATAAATACATAAATGCATAAATAGTATGGCAATATGATGTAAATAGAGTGTTGCAGAAAGAATGTGTTGTAAAGAAGGCTCAGTTACACTGCCTAATAGTACAGTACTGTGGTACTTTATTAAACAAATACTTCTGGTCTAATTATTTTAAATTCAACACAGAAATAGAAGTTCCATCGTTGATGTGAATGATAACAATCGATGTAGGACTTCTCAGTTCAATAACATTTCCTTTCGCAAACACTGTCAAATATTCTCCAGTCCTGATGTGTAATGTTCTATGTTTCAACCAAGCTTGCTGTGTAACACTGTCAGTTGTATGGCAAATGTCCAACGAACCAAATGTCAACAAACGCTGACCTAGTTACCGCATACTCTCGACAGGACAGGTCACGCTGACATCACTGTAGAGTTGTACTGTTGATGTATTTGTGTGTCGTAACAGACCCCAAGGAACGTCTGGTCTCAGAAGTTTACTTCTCAATATGGTCACTGTGCAGGTTGACCCAGGAAGCTGGCACACCAGTTGATAAACTCTGTATTGTTGTTAACTCATACTGGCTACTAGTTGTTGAATCACGCTTTATTTGTTAAATGACGTGAATGTCCACCAGTTGATAAATGTAGATGTTGGGACTGGTGTAGTAAAGTGTAACGATTGTCAACTCATTAAACCCAGCACAGTTTTGGTCATACAGGTCATCTTGTCCTGGAACGTGATGAGGCTCCGACAAGAATGTGAGTGTAGACAATGAGTGTGTATATGAATGTCAGAACGCGAATGGTAGAATGATTCGATAGAGTTGACAAGTTGGTAGTACATCACTCATACTCACACTGTTCGAATTCAAGAAGTACTGGAACTACGGTGGTCTTTTTATAACATTTAATGAGACGCACACTTGGACAGTACGTGTATGGTTACAGGAACAAATGTCGACATAGACAGCATAATGTTGATCACAGGCATATCATCTTAAGTTAGCATTCATGCTTGGCAAATATCATAATGGAGCATTCGTAAATAAGCATTCAGAGTTCCATCATGTAAATCATCTGGCTTTACTGACTGGGCACGTCAGACCATAACCAATATATAGGAAGGCTCCTAGACCTAATCTCGTCTAGCGAATATCCCTTCACGTAAAGTTCAATATATATATTTTTCCATAAAGATATAGGAATCCCAGACATGGGTTCTCACATGTAGCAGTGATCTCTTGGTTCATCGAGCGATAGTACAGGCATCCCTTTTTCTCACTCGATAAATACAAAGTATATGAATTTCAACATGGCTGTTCTTCTCTCGTGAGTTTCACTCACTATAGGATCCAGACCAAAATTGGTCATTCGTTAAATGTCCTCATTTCTTCATAACTTCTGTCATAGAGGTAATTGAATAATATCATATAATCTAGTGCTGATACATAGGAATGTCATCTTCCTTTGAATAAATATTCTTTTCAAAAGTACCACTGTGCATCTGTTTATCGACAACGATGGCGAAGCCCAAGTTCATAATAAATTGTGGTTTTACCTTTCTATGCGAAATATAACTTTGCCATTCCTTGGCAAAAGAGAATAAACACTGGGGTAAAGTACATACAACATGTCTAAATGACTATCACTTTTCCCCATCTACTTATAGATCACTTTTTCGGCGATAGGCCGGCTACATCAAAATTCTACATCCAGACAGGATGACAGCCATGAATCACACCCCTTGCTAGCGATACTTCCGCTGCATAGCCTTTGACCTTTTCTAGCGACAACCAACATAGTTCGACTTAGAAATGTAAAGATATCCATATATAAGACAGACTCGTCCTACTCATACAAACACTACGTATAAATTCGGCCATAGATATACTGAAGCAAGAATAATCTATTCCTACCCAGCCAAAGAATAAATCGCAGTAGGCCTAAATTCGTCCGCGGAGTCCGATCGAAGATGACGGAACTGCCTTCAAGGGAAGTAACTCAAAAATGACTTCTCCTTAAGCACTTAAAAAGGAAACACTTTGTTTACCAAAATATTTGCGAACATAATAAGTATATAAATGTATTATATTGCAAGATAGTAAAAATTGCCCTTTACAACGTCCAAGTCAGATGGTTAGACTTAGGAAGGTTATAAAGGTCGAGCTGACCTGTAAATCCATGTATGCTATTCACGTGCAGACAGTAAACGGACTTATTGTATACATCTGATCTGCTAGCATCAGGAAGGGAATAATTATTATTGTCTATGATCATTGAAGATCTGCAGCTGACACTGTTGCAGAAGTTATATATATTATTTATAAAGCTTCACGAACCAGAACTTTATGATATCTGTTTACCATACAACTATGGAGTATTGAATCCTACATGACTATCAGTTAATATGATTTTGAATGCTGCATTCGTTATACTGTGCTGATGATAACATAAATATCATGACTGTTTTGTGGCGTGCAATAAATGGTATAAAACTAAAGCGAAGTTACCATTTCTATGACTCTACGCGTCATGTTGCCTGTGGTGTACCCTGTGAACTGTTCTACTGCAACACACACAGCAACATTCTAAATCAGAGAAGACACCTACATCTTGCACTTTAATACCAGGTGTCGATAGGGGTGGCAAGTGGTCGTCAATCTTATAACGGAGCTAACGTACCTGGCATTTTTTCTGGCGCACCATTATCATTTCAGCTCAAATCCACCCTTATCAGTTGGGTACTCTTAGTTATGGCGACCTCACATTTCTGTTAAAAAGGAATTTGTCCGACAAGTAGACATTGGCTATGGTCTTAACTGCAATGGGCCACACTTTTAGTGTTAAATTGCCTACCCTGTGGCAGAAACCTGGGTGCTATGCTAGTTCTTACTTATAGTGAAATTTGATGTTACCACATTTAACTCTGGTGATGGTATACTCACACCACCAGAATAATGAAAACTTTGTTTCCATTATTTTTGCGGGGGAGTGATGTTATGATTAAAATTCATAACGTTTATGTCGATATAATAGGCAGCTCAACAGGGCTCCTTTTTTGTCTATTTTGTACGGACTCACTTATTAATAAAGGAAGTGACGTCATGCCGATATAGTTTACTGGCAGACGTGAACAATTTGAAGCAGAAGTGAGGTGATCGTCTGCAAGAGAGACGCGGCTTGTGTTTGGAAGTGAGCGGACGTATATGTTTTGAACGCCTGCAGTATTCTGTGTTTTTCCTGAATTATTCCATCACCAGGACATCAATATACTTGGTTGAGGTGCCCCTGGCTTATTTTAGTAAGGAAATGTGTGCCTATTCATAAAGATGTCCAAAGGACTATATTAAATAAAGTTTGAAAGATTTCCAATGACCAGCGTTTGATAGGGAACGGACTGGACTACTATATATAACTGCATTTGCCTTTGGGCCTATATATCTATTACCATGGAGCTTTTTGTCAAGTCGATTAAAATGCATATTTGTAAAATCGTGAAGGAGGTGTTTGTCCGCTCAATGCAGTTATGCTGATTTCGTGTTGTGTGACTGCCCCTAGAGTCTACTTGGCCACGGAGAACATGTCCGGAATATTTAACAATACGACACGTATCAACAAGTTTCCTCAGCGTGTGTCCTATGTATCATCAGCGTCTTCTTCTCATCTCTTATTCCACTGGCGCTTGCCGGGTTTGTGTAATCAGTACCACATTAGCGATCTTGTCATACCATTTTGATCTATTCTTCGCAGGCACCCATTTATGACAGTCTGTATCATCTTGGTTGTTGATTTTGTTGTTCTCCATTGTGGCGTTGGCTGTTGCACGCCACGTATGAGAATTCAGGATGATGACTATGGTGTTGGTGGCGCGGTACTATTGTGTACTGTAGCCATGTGGGCTTCGCATATGACGTCAGAATGTTTTGCGTAGTAACTTGATCCTTATCTGTTTACCCCTTTGATGGGAAGGCTATGTCCGAATCGTGTTCCAAGAGTGGCGCATTTTAAAGTGTGTTGATCGGCGTCATGAAGTGTACTTAAATTACCTGATATGTTGATTGACTCTATTAATGCCTGTTGAAACTTAGGATGTCATATGTGGATTCGTTGTGTAAAATAAATATGGAAATTACCGATGGAGTTTGGCAGTCAGGATTATTAACATTATGTTGGCTATTTGGAGAAGCTTTTTTACTCGTGTTGATGTGGCAAGTTTTATGAGCCCGTGACAATTATCATAACATGCCCTGGACAACTTGAGATCAACGAGCTGATCTGCAGTAATATCACACCAACTAATAACGCCACATCCATATTTCAGAGCCAACAAGAGGACTACTGTTACGTGCTGTTCTGAATAGTAGTATTAGTAGTTGCAGGATCGTTTTCCTGGGCGAAGTTAAAATCGTAGGGGCGGCAATAACAGCGAACGAACAGACATCACAATAATTACTGAGCCACACTGAATGACGAGGACAATATATTTATTTATACAATTCAATATTGGCTCCATGGTTCAATACATTGTTCATGCACTTGTGCTTTAGCATTAAGCTGTCGTATTCAATACAGATCAGGCAGTCCGTCCAAGTCTCAGACGCTGTCCCATTATTCTCATTATTTTTATATGATTCACACACGACACTTAGAAATCATACTCCCTGTAAAGAAGAAATACTATGGACACCTCACAGACGCATATTGGTGTAATAGTGATGGAATATAACCAGGGATACACTACGAAACACCAGGAGCCTCACACATGCGTCCTCACGCCATCAACACATTCGACGAAGTCCCTAGCAGACGATACACTCACTTCTGCTCCTAAACTGACGTCTGCTTATTGTACCGTATCGCTATGACGTCACATCCTCCTACGGTGTAATTCCGTAAAAAGAGATAATAAATAGAGCACAATCCAGCTCGATATAAGACTCTGACAATAGTTATCAAATTCAATTGTAACAACTACCTTGACATTTTAGCTGAAGATTCTTTTTTGTGTATGTTAGACTTGATTTCTTCTAGTCTCTAAATATGTCCCAATGCCACGAAAGTCCACTGTGTGGTGCCACGGGAGCAGATTTATGTTGGTCCAATACTTTACTTGTGATATAAATGGCACCTCAACCTGTTGCGACCAGTGCGTAAGCGGAAAATGATGACCTGGTATCGCCTAGATAGCTGGTGATTGGCATCATGTGACTTGTGTGTTTTCTGTCCCATTTGGACTTGAATATAGCTTTTATAGTTGTTTTAGCCATTTCATAAGTTGTCTCTATATAGTTTTGTTGCAGAACTCCCCCTTCTTTAACAAGTTTATCTGCCTCTTCGTTGCCTGGAATGTTGCAATAAGCTGGTATCCACTGAACTGTGCAGTTGTTGAAGCATTTTGCCAGGCTTTCAAGTAAGTTTATCAGATCTTTCAATCCTTTAGCATGGTGGCTCTTCAGGGCCATTATTACTGATAGGGAATCTCTAAAGCTCACTGTCTGTTTTTCTGCATGAGCTATGCACTCAATACGCGTTTCCGCTGCTTGTTTCAACTATAATCAATATACGGCTAATTTGTACAAACACATAAAAGGTAACTGCTTACGTCATCATCATCATTACTGTCAGCCTTCAGCTCCCCAAGCAGAAAAAGCCTTCAAGAAATATGTGCCAGTTCCTCCTGTCCTAAACTTCTTCTTCTTCGTACACTCTCAGACGTGTACTTAAGGCGATTTGTATCTCTTTAGAGCTTTTCCACGAATGGTACTGGTGTTGGCCATATGCATTTTGCTACCTTGCAGGTAGGCTGAGGACAGTCAAAGGCTATGGAAGGCAACCCGACATAAATGCCTGTTGAAATCGGATGCACTGGGCCACAGGCCTAACGAAACAGTGCAACGTTCGCCACTTGATGATGACATCCTAAACCATCCTCTCAAGATCTGTCCATGTCTTCTGTATACCTTTCATTTCTGTCTCCACAAACAGGAACATGCTATGACGTTTAACACATGGAATTAAAAGGATATACTGTACATAAAGGCGAGTGTCCCTTCCGCCACCACATTTCGGGGGCCCACTATGTGCTGTAACGTGCCTGGTTCACACGGGCGGTAGTTACGCAACTGTTCGCAATGTAATTCAACGAATTTTAACGATATTATTTACATTATGAGACCTTTTCCCATATACGATATATATATATATATATTTACCGATTCTGCTTCTTTCGTGTTTAGACAATGGCAGCGGACAGAACTCGCTTTGACGAAGCCATTTGATAGCATTATTATGTAGTCCTTATATTCCATGAGCGTCCTATTGACATAGTGGTCAGAGCGCTGGCCTCTCGCCGCAAAGGTACCCCATTCAATTCGCGGTATCGACACGCTCCAGTCTGTCCAGCTGTAAATAGTACATGATTTTGCTTTTGAGATAGGGAAGGAACAGGCAGTGAGGAAGGAAAAGTGTCATTCCCCCCCCCCCCCCTCCTCGATGGTAAACCTAGTATAGTTAACTCTAACACCTCACTCCCCTACATTAGTATTTACTATGGGTCTTGACCTTGACCTTAATCTTATTCTTGAATCTCCAGGGTAAGAAAGGCAGAGGGTAACCAACAATAACAAAAAACTAATGGGGAAGAGAGCTGGAGACATAAATTAAAGAGATAAAAAAAAAAGACAGTCAGATCTTGGCACACAGAACTGGAAGAACTTGCACATATTTTTTGAACACCTATGTTCCTTTGAGAGCTGAGTGGTAATGTATGATGAATGATTTCTTTAAAGCAGGATTGTGGAGTCGGGAGTCGGAAGTGGGAGTCGTGGAGTCGAAGTCGGTAAAAACTGTCCCGACTACGACTCCTAATTTTACGAACAGCAATGAAGATGGACCAATTGGAAGCGATCGTTTTTAAAAGAACCAATTCAGATTAAATTAAAATTATCATATTTTAAAATATTTTGTTGAATTTTTTATTTGTCTTATTGCATGAATGCATAAATAGTTAAAAATGTAATCTACGAAAGCCACGCATTCATTTATTCACACATATGGGACCCAAAGATGCAGCAATAGAGAATGCAGTCAGCGACCCATAGCTTGACTGCCTGCGTCAGGGTCTGCGAACCAGAGCTGACCAAGACCCTACTCCACCTCCACGTGGTGGTCCTGGAAATAGGCGGCATCGGTGCAGTCTGGCTGAGAGAGTAGGGATCGAAGAGGGAAGGCAAACCCGGTCCCAAAAAAATGCCGTGCTGAAGTCGGATGTGTCGGCCGAAAGGCGCATATATCGCAGTTCCGGTGTAAACAGACACAACGCAACCAACGTCCTTTTCAGGGCGAACGAGGAAGAAGAAGATTCACACATATACCATACTTATACCATACTTATATACCATACTTATTGATAATAATTCAATTAAGAAGTTAAGTTAACTAATTAATTTGTATAGGATATGATGATCCATCCGTAGTCTTGATCCTGATGAATTCTTTTAGGCAAAAGTGTTCAAATGTCCACGTCGGAAAGAAATGTCATTTATAAGATAATGGGAACAACTGAGAACAGCAATGACAGAAGCAGCTGTAGCGACCACCGGATACCTAGTACATAAAAAGAAAAAATGGATGAGAGAAGATACTTGGGATAAAATACAAGAAAGGAAAACAGCAAAACTTAAACTGCCAGCGGCAAGTACACATAATGCAGTTGAATCTTGCAAACTAACTTATAACTTGTTAAATAAAGAAGTGAAGACAAAAACTCGAAGAGATAAAAGACATTTCATCAATGAACTGGCCGTAGAAGCTGAAAATGCTGCAAGAACTGGTAATAGTAGGTGCCTTTATCAAATTACAAAACAACTATGTCACCAGCCTACTGCTATGGAAACACCTGTTAAAGGTAAATTAGGGAATTCAATACCAACAGAAAAAAGAACAAATGAAGAGATGGGCTGAGCACTTCATGGAGGTGCTAAACAGACCACCACCAACAGTAACACCTGATTTTAATAATGGAACATCCACAACCACCTTGCCAATAACTTGCGATGAATTCACGCTGGACGAGATCAAACAAGCCGTTAAAAGATTAAAAAATTTTAAAGCTGCTGGAGTTGACGAAATTTCAGGGGAAATGATTAAAGCAGTTAATGACAACAACCTCTTGAGAATTTTAGATATTATAAATGAAGTATGGAGAGAAGAACAACCACCACAACAATGGAAAGACAGTATTATTGTAAAGTTACCGAAGAAAGGTGATCTATCAGACTGTAATAACTGGCGTGGTATATCTCTATTATCAGTACCTGGAAAATTATTATGTTGCATGATGTTAGAAAGACTTAAATTGCATGCTGACGAAAAGATCAGAGAAGAACAAGCGGGTTTCAGGCCGAAACGATCATGTATTGATCAAATATTCACACTAAGAACAATTATAGAAGAATCAGTGGAAAGGCAATCGCCACTTATTATCACCTTCGTCGATTTTCAAAAAGCCTTTGATAGTCTACACCGCCCATCATTGTGGAAGATACTTACAATCTATGGTTTTCCAACAAAATATGTGAATATAATCAAAGCGCTATATGACAATGCAAGATGTTGTGTTAGAACAAATAAAGGGAATACAGAATGGTTTACAGTAGAAACAGGGGTGAAACAAGGCTGTATTATGTCACCACTACTTTTTGGAATAGCTATTGATTGGGTTATGAGAAACTATACCCACAATGAACGATTGGGTATAAAATGGACAAATGGAAAATTCCTGGGGGACCTGGATTTCGCAGATGATGTAGCATTCTTAAGTTCAACACCAAGACAATCCCAAGAAGCAATAAATAATTTGTGTCATCTCTCGGTTAAAATTGGTCTCCAAATAAATGCCTCTAAAACTAAAGCTATGAACTTTTCTAACGAGACCTTTGATATCATCTTGAACGGGGAAAAACTACAGAAAGTTGAAAGTTTCAATTATTTAGGCAGTAAAATGACTCAGGATGGTGACACAACAAGAGAAATCCATACTAGAATTGCTTTGGCAGCTAGCGCCTTCAATAGATTATCTAACATTTGGAAATTACGATCATTGAATATACATACCAAGCTTCGTCTGTTTAATTCAAATGTTATCTCAGTGTTAACATACGGCTGTGAGAGTTGGAAAATAACAAAATCATTGGAGAACAAGCTGAATACATTCGAGAACAAATGTCTTAGAAAACTCATGAACATCAGTTGGAAAGAATTCAAGACTAATCGACAAATAAGAGAAGACTCTAGGCAGAAATATGTCTCCGACTATATAAGGAAAAGACGATGGTCATATATCGGTCATGTCCTACGAATGCAAAACAACAGAATACCACTACAGGCGCTCACTTGGGTTCCTGAGGGTAAGCGGAAAAAAGGAAGACCAAAAGAAACACTCAGAAGAACAATAATAAGAGAAGGAAGAACGTTGGGCCTAAATAATGTGCAAGAGCTAAGAGGAGTGGCGTCACAACGAACAACCTGGAGAGCACTGGTTTCTGCCTT
Organism: Oreohelix idahoensis; assembly: GCA_024509875.1. NCBI lineage: Eukaryota > Metazoa > Mollusca > Gastropoda > Stylommatophora > Oreohelicidae > Oreohelix > Oreohelix idahoensis. Next base: position 102,796 of record JAMPIV010005884.1, on the reverse strand, counting down.
ATGCGCCGTGTTTGGCGCTTAAAGAATTTATTATTATTATTATTATACATATAACTCCATAATTTTATGACATATGACTAGTTAAAAAAAAATTGTAGTCGGAGTTCTAAATTGTCATGAGTCGGAAATTTTTTAGCCGACTCCATAACCCTGCTTTAAAGCATCACAAGCAACAAATAATCTACATCTATTTTACTGCATGGAAAAACCTACAAACTGTCTGTAACAGAAAGATTTAAAATTTAATGAAGTCTATCTCAGGTCACATTTTACCATTGTACGTCCCTTGTTTCTTGTGAACCGTTATTTGTAAAACTGATTAAATACCATTTTATTGGTTTAAATACTTATATGTCTGTTGGGCGACCTTTTTCTACTCAACCAGCGTGCTATTCCGTTTCCCACTTCTCGACTCTGTCCCGCGTTGTTCCAGACATTAAAAACACTGTTTATGTCAATACATACTCACTCATCAAACATTTAAGTAGGCCTGGTTTGACAACTCTCGTATGTGTAGTCACGTCATCTGCACAAATCTATACAATAACACCATAAAGAGAGAAGAGTTTTGCAGTGCGCACAATTTTGCTCATTGATTAAACATCCGGGCATGGCTAAGTGCTAGATTACGCAACAAGCGATAGACGATTATTTTGTTACATATTATATATACCCAGTGTCGTTCCCCGGGGGTGTGTGGGGGTCTCTGATGATACAATGAAAGAATATGCCTACTGCTTGTTCAGACAGTTGTGTACTAAGGGAGGTCGAGGAGGCTGTCCACCCGGGGTGACATCAGAAACCATTTTGACAGTGCTGTACAGGTTCAAAAAATCTACTTGCAAGTAAATATGTTTTTTCTTTGTGTTTTATCGGGAGTGCCAAAGGAAAGTTCCGCCCCGGGTGTCAAATACTTTAAGTACGCTTGTATCCTCAGGTAATGATGTAAGAGGCGACTATCATGCAGCTGTGTGTGGGGGGCACAATCTCATCACGTCAATCAAACTCCTACAGCAGCCATTGTTGCAAGTACATGAATGCTTTTGTGCATGTTTGCTGCCAGAGGACTATCTGCGGTGAACGATATTATGTAAGGAGCGAAAAGGGATATGATGATGAATCAATATTAGTCACTCAATCAATCAAGACCTTTTAGTACAGGTCGTCAACAAACACATGCTAAGTCCTCCTGTCACGTGCCATCATCTCAAGCCAAGTCCTCCTGTCACGTGCCATCATCTCAAGTTAACTCCACGTCTTCCTCATCATTTTCACTTCTGTCTCTAGTTCTCTTCTCCGCGTGTTTTTGGCCTACCTCTTCGTCTCTTTCCCTGGGGTTTCCATAACAAGAACTGCCTTATCTTTTTCCACGAAAGGAGCTGGCGTCGGCCATATGCACTTTCTCTGTACCACATATAAGGGGCAACTTTGAAGCAGATGTTCAGCAGTCATTTTATCAGTGCCACAGTTACACTGATCGGTAGTTCCTATCTTTAGCTTGTTGAATAGATGGTATCTCAATCTGTTGTGGCCAGTGCGGAGTATGAAGATTACCACTTGTTCTCTTCTGTAGAGCTGATCGTAAGCATCATTCTGTGTGTGCCCTGGATGTTCTACATTCCATTTGTTTCTGTAACTGATTCTGATAAAACTCTTTGCCTCCTCAAAAGTTATGCTTGCATCAGGCTGAGGTAGATGTGAACCTTCTTTTGCCATTCTGTCAGCCTCTTCATTGCCGGCGATGTTACAATGAGATGGGATCCACTGGATCACAACACTTTTGAATCGTTGACAAAGTTTGTGGAGATCTACTCTGAGATCATCCAGGTCTGTATTATTTTGTCTTTTCAACGTTGCAATTACTGACTGTGCATCAGTAAAGAAAGCAACTTGTCTCTCTGCCGTTTCTTCTGTCAATATAACCTCTGCTGCAGTTTTCAAGGCCTCTGCCTCTGCTCTGAAGTTGCTGGAGAATCGTCTTGTCGCCACTGACAGCCTTTTTTCTGCACCAGTGCTTAAGGTTAGAAAGACACCCCCACCTCCATTTTCTGTTGCATTTGTTGCTGATCCATCTGTGTATGCATGGGTCCAGGTGTTGCGTGGATAATGTTTCTCTATGTATTTTGTCGTTATGGATTTTCTATCTGTTGCAGTTTGGCTCTTTTTACTTTCAATTCCAGGAATGTTTTCTATCATTTTAGGGAAACGATTTAGTTTCCAAACTGGAAGCTTGTGTGCAGTGTAGATGGGTTTAACAGTGGATATTTCATCTATGGATACTGCTCTCATTTGTTGTTTGGTTGATTCTACAAAATTACTTCGTTTGAGTCTTTGCCTTCTAAGAGCATTTATTCTATGGCACATTGGGTGGTCTGTTAGTCTTTTGAATTTTTCGGCCTGTTGTTGAGCCCTGCAGTCTCTTCTATCTGTCATTGGCTGGAGGCATGTAATCTTTTCGAGTTCTTTTATAGGTGTTGATCACGGTGTCTCCTGTGCCAATGCCGGTCCCAAGCCCGGATGAAAAAGGAGGAGGGCGGCCTGCATGGAGGCCGTAAGGAGGCAGCCCCTCCACCATGCAAAGGCACAACAGGCCAATCACCTGTTTGCTTTAAATCATGATTACGCGAACTACAAGAGAGAAAACCGGACTGATTCTAAAGGCGACGAACTGGAACGGACTACGGACTACGACTTATGGAACTTGGAACACAAGAAGTATAAATGGGAAGGAAGAGGAGCTGGTGGAAGAGATGAGGAAAGCAAAACTAGAAATCCTGGCTATAACGGAAACGAAGAAAAAAGGACAAGGAGTCATGGATCTCGATGGCAACACGTTGCTCTACAGTGGTGTACCCATATCTGAAAGAGCTAAAGGGGGCGTGGGTTGCATTGTGGCCCAAAATCAAAAAGATAGTATCAAGGGATGGAATTCTTCGAGCTGCTTCAAAGGACAGTGGATGACTGCCTAGATGAAGTTATTATGCTCGGAGATTTTAATGCCAGAGTTGGAAATGACCATGCTAGATGGGGTGGAGTTATCGGAAGATATGGAGAAGATACTCTCAATGACAATGGAAAGCGACTCCTTAGATTCTGCAGTGAGCAGAATCTGATCATTACAAACACAAAGTTCCCCCATAAGCGCATACATGCATACACTAGATGTGAACCAACCAAGAATGAGAAGTCAGTGATCGACTATGCCATTGTTCGGAGAAGCTCATTCAGATATGTCCGAGATGCAAGAGTCTGGAGGGGGCCAGAGATTGGAAGTGATCACTACCTGCTAACAATCAAACGAACAACTGAAAGAGTTGCTCAGCCTAGGAACTGCCCAACATCACGCAAGAAACAAAGTAAACGAACAGGAGAAATGAGCATTAGGACCTACAAGCTGAGAGAGCCAGAAATTAAGACCAGATATCAGGGGCTTATTGCTACAGCAGTGAGCAATACAGAAGAACGACCTGATGACTTGGAAACCCTCTGGAATAAATTCAAGGATATCATAAAGACAGCTGCTGCAGAAGCATGCGGTGAAGTCCGACTTGGGAACCAGAGAAAGAGGACACCTTGGTGGACAGAGGAAGTCAAAGAGAAAATAAGAGAGAAGAAAATGGCATGGAAACAATACTTAGGAGCTAAAAACACAACAGGACAAATGGAAAAATATAGAGAATATGTGACACTCAGAACAGAAGCAAAGAACAAAGTGCTAGCAGCAAAACAGAAGTCCTGGGAAGAATTTGGAGAAAAGCTAGAAAAAGATGCACAAGAAAACCAGAAATTGTTCTATAAGACCCTAAAGAACATGAGGAAAGAAAAAACAATGCCCTCTCAAATTTATAAAGGACAAGCAAGGCAAATTGCTTACTGCCCCGAAGGAAGTAATGGAAAGATGGAAAGAATATTTCTCAGAACTCCTGGATGGTGAGCATGATGAAGCATCAGAAATGATAACCACTGACACAGAAGAGGAAACCAATGATGGTGAAGATGACATAAAGATGGAAGAACTGAGGGCAGCACTAGAGAAAATCAAGATGGGCAAAGCAGCAGGGCATGATGGTATAACACCAGAAATGGTTAAGTACATGGGAGCATCAGGCGACCTATTACTCTTAAAGGTCCTACAGGCAGCATGGTGCAACAAGACCATACCAAAGGATTGGGAGATTACCATCATAACACCAATTTTCAAAAAGGGTGACAATCGACAGTGTGGAAACCATAGAGGCATATCCCTTCTCAGTGTCCCTGGTAAAATCTACTCTAGAATCCTAGAGCAGAGACTCCGACGCCTAGCTGAGCCACAATTGGATGAGGTCCAGTGCGGATTCCGAGCAAACCGAAGTACTCAAGACCTAATCTTCACACTCAGACAGCTGAGTGAAAAGGCCCTTGAGTATAAGAGTGAGATCCATCTTTGTTTCATAGATCTGGAAAAGGCATTTGACAGGGTCCCCTGGAGCAAACTTTGGGACTGTTTGGCAAGGAAGAATATTCCAGCACCTCTGATTCATGCTATACAGAGCTTCTACAAGTCTTGCAGAAATTATGTGAGGACAGCAAACCATAAGTCAGAAGAGTTCAGGACCACCACTGGTGTAAGACAAGGTGATATCCTATCACCTTACCTCTTCATACTCCTTATGGACGATGTCATCAAGGCATGTAAGGAGAGAACAAGAAAGTATTCAGTGGGGTACTGGAAGATGAGACAGGTCTATATTTCGGAGCTGGCATTTGCTGATGATGTTGCCCTGATTGCTAAATCAGAGGCACATCTCCAATCCAACCTGCAAGTCTGGAAGGAAGAGCTGGAGAAGAGAGGGATGGTCATAAGCAGCTCTAAAACAAAATCCATGGTGCTAGCACGAGAAGAAAGAAAACATCAGATTAAGTTGGGAGAACAGGTCCTGGAGCAGGTCGACCACTTTAAATATCTCGGAGCTATTATAGACCGAAAGGGAGGCAGCAAAGAAGAGTTGGCCACTCGAAAAGCAGCGGCTGGGAGACTTTTTCAGGCCATAAATCGTGGATTCCTCAGCAAGAAAGAGGTTGGTAAGAAAACGAAGATGGCTGTATACCGCTCCACCTATGTCCCAGTCTTGACATATGGATGCGAGTCGTGGGCAATGACTACAACCCACAAAAGCCAGATCCAAACCTCAGAAATGAGGTATCTGAGGAAAGTGGTTGAAGTAACAAGAAGAGACATGGTCCGCAACCAGACGATCCGTCAAGGCCTAAAATCCCATCCGCTGCAGACCCAAATAGAACAGTCCCAACTAAGATGGTTTGGCCATGTCTGCAGAATGGGAGAAGATCGGCTACCACGACAAGCATGGGAAACAAAGAGCCAGGGATCCAGACCTCCAGGACGACCCAGAGTCCGCTGGGAGGACAACATTAGACAATCTTTGAAGGACCGAGGACTAGAATGGAACCAGGCCAGGAAGAAGACAGCTGATAGAATGGTCTGGCGCTCTCTCTTCCAAACCTCTACACCTCACGGTAGAAGGGGAACGACTAAGTAAGTAAGTTATAGGTGTTGACTTCATGCCTCCCGTTATAATTCTCATTGCTTGATTTTGGAGTCTGCTAATTTTATCGAAGTTTGTCTTAGCTGCTGTTGCCCATGCTGCCATGCCATATTCAAGAACTGGCCTCACTCGCCCTGTGTACAACGTCTTAAGCACTTTCTCATCTGCACCCCAAGTTGTTCCAGCAAGTTTTTTCATAATTGCCATTCTTTGTCCTGCTCTCATTCGATTTATGTCAACCTGTTTTTTTCCAAGTCAGACGGCGATCAAAAATAATGCCTAGGTAGTTCGGATTTTCATTTAAATGAAGATTTACTCCGTTTAGTACTAGTTTGAAGCTCTGAGGTCTAGTTGAGAGGGAAAATACAGTGTACGTTGTTTTCTCTTCATTAATCTTCATGAGCCATGTTTTGGCCCACTCTTCCAGTGATGTTAGTGCTTGCTGCATCAGAATGTTTGCAGTAGTGATACGTTCTTCAGAGATCCACAACGCTAAGTCATCTGCAAAGGAAGCATTGTGTGCTATTTGTTGAATATTGTCAGTTATATCATTTATGTATGCAAGGAACAGTGTAGGTGACAGGACTCCCCCTTGTGGGACACCCTGCTCTAATATAAACTTTTTACTAGTCTGTCCTTGCAGCTGTACTCTGGCGGTTCTATTTTCCAGGTAGTGACCAATCCATTTGTACATTCGCCCACATACACCACTTCTCTGCAGTTTGACTTTCAATCCCTCTTTCCATACTGTATCGAAAGCTTTTTCTAAATCTACCCAAACCGATGGTTTAATAGGTGTTTGCTTTCCAGGTGCCACATCAGTCTGGTATTTATCATGCGCTCCATCAGTTTTCCTACACAGCTTAGTAGGCTGATCGGTCTGTAACCATTTGGTTCTTTCGGGTCCTTGTCTTTCTTTGGTATAGGTATCAGTATAGCTTCTTTCCATGCCTGCGGGACAATTTCTCTTTTCCAACTGTAGTTAAGTACTGCCAGAAGCTTCTTTTTTGTCCTTGTGCCGAGACCTATTAACATTTCATTGGTTATTCCATCTTTTCCAGGTGACTTCTTTTTCTTTAGTTACTTTATTGCCTCTTCCATTTCTGCCATTGTCAAATTTGTCATCATATGCTCTTCAGGTGCAGTCTGTGTGTTGTCATGAATCAACTGTTCATCTGTGACGATTTTCTTCCTGTCAGCGGGGACATCAATGTGATTTGCGCTAGCAAAGTATTCTATAAATGCATTTGCAGCTTTTTTGCCTATCAGCATATTGTCGCCGTGTTTCAGTGCGATTTGTTTGTAATGAGATCCTTCGTTGTTCAAGGCTCTAACTAGTTTCCATAGCTTATTTCCGTCTTTATCTAAGTTTAGATTTTCTGTTTTTTCTTTCCAGCAGTCTCTTGTTGTTTTATTTAATGTTTTTCGGTATTTTGCAGTGGTGGCTTTGAGTAATATGTTTGCTACAGTTGTTTGTTCTCTTTCTGCTGTGTTTCTGACCTCTGTTACTTCATCTTCAAGCCTTTGAAGTTCTTCAGTCCAGTAAGGTTTGTAATTTTGTCTTGCCCCTCTGGGAATGGAATCAGTGGCTGCTTGTAGTATGGATCTGTTTAGGCTTTCGACCATCGTTTTCATATTGCCGTGCCGTGTATTAATGGTTTCACAAAACCTGTCTGACAACATTGAAAACTTGTCCCAGTCAGCTCGTTTGTAGTTCCATCGAGGTAGTAGTTTTTCTTCCTGCGGAACAAATTCCATATTTATGACCAGTTTTATTGGTTTATGGTCACTACCTGCTAGCTGATCAAGCACATCTCTGTCTATTTTATGTCTGATATCTCCTGTAGAAAAGGCTAGATCTGGAGTGGAAGTAGTGTGCCATCTTCTGGAGTAAAAACTGGGGTTGTCATCGGGACTGTTGATTAGGTGAAGATTTGTATCTATCTCCCAGTCCTCCACTTCGTCTCCTCTGTTGTCTATATCTGGGTATCCCCATCTTTCAGAATGGCTATTGAAATCTCCTACCACTACGCAATTTGAGTCCTTTATTTCCATGCAGGAAAGTGACAGATCCTTGTTTGGTGGGCCATACAGATTGTAAATACGGATGCACGTTTCATTGATTGTTATGTCCACCCCAATTATTTCAGACTGATTTCTGAGGTTCACGAATACTTCGCTGCTTGGTAGAGAATTTTGCGTGAGTATCAGAACACCTCCTTTGTGTCCTTCTCGGTCGAGTCGGAAGGCCTGGTATCCTCTAACTGAAAATCTGTGGTTGTTGTTGAGGTGAGTCTCTTGAATGCATGCAACATCTATATAGGACAATAGGACAGCCTTAACATTTAAGTTGAAGATTCTTATTTTTGTGTTGGACTTTATTCCTCTTGATCTCCAAATGTTTCCGAATACAATAAAAGCTCCTCTTGCTTGATGATTCAATAAACTTTTTAAAAAAAGGCTTAAGTGAACACGAATAGTAGTGGGCAGTCTTACTAAAGTATAGGTGAATGTGTCCCTATATGTGACGAAATGGACGACCTCTTCGTGATCTTTGTTTCGGTATCGGTACATTCGTGGTACTGATTTTTATTATTTGCTCTCAATTGTCGCACTTTTCTTTCGTTCGTCGTTATTTTTCTGCTAAGTAGCAGATATTTGATTTTATCAAATCATTCGACACTCTTCTCTGTGATGTCACCTGTTTGTTACCCGGTCATCCTAGCTTGCGGTGAGCAACTGAGATAAGATAGTCGCCGGCGTGTTTAGATTGAACCGCTGATAAGACGACTCGTTTGGTAACCAAGCTAGGCAAACACGGGGTTTTTGCGTACTCATAAGACAGATAACGAGATTACTGTCTGTGTGACACGTGTGGGCAGACAAGTGTGACAAAATCGCTTCCGGGCCGACTTGTTATGACAACATTACTTTCTAATAAAGTAATAAGTATTAAAGCTTATACATGTTGTCATGTGTGTCTACCGATCTGCCTATGAGAGTGTATGCAAGGCATCAGATGTCCATATATGGTAATACGTGACCTTTGCAGGCACGCACCTCATTTCACGTGGGACTATTTTAAAAATAATCACACCCTATCTGCATGATTTGAAATGATTGGATCTTTCTGATTAGATTCAAAACAACAATGCGTGGGAAGATAGGAATATAGTCTGACCTTTTCGCAGTTTTATTTCACTGTGAATTTCACGCTCGCCAAGACAACATCAGACCTCGCCAGAGTGAAGACTAGATTCTTAATTCCTATTTTTTAACCTTACCTTTTATTGGAGAACCAAATAAGACTTACAAAGCACAGAAAATCTCTACATTTTAACAAGGAACACCAGGACTAGGAAAATGAAGAAAGACATGGAGTCAGAGGGAATTTAAGTTAAAATTAACGACACCCCAGACGCGTGCAAGAGACCGACTGGTCTCTTTTATTCATCTGTGGTGGATTTGGTGTTAAGAAATGTTGTTATGTACTCTTAGTGTACTGAATGAGGTCAGCTGTGAAGGTCCCTGAATATAACAAATATCATGGTAAGTTTACAGGGTACCTTTCTGCTACCACCTCTATGATCTCATTCAGACTTATTCTTTGACTAGAATGTATGATGACTACGTTTGGTGTCTAGGGTTATGAATATGTTGTGTAATGTTGCATTAACCAACTAAACATATAAACAATTATTTTATTATCCAACACAACACAACAGTACTACGACAATCACATACAAACTACACTTTAAAAGACTATCTTTAGTAAGTCAGTGGTTGAATTTTGGGTAAAAGTTAAATTTTTACAATTTATTGTCCTGGTTCTAGTTTGTTTTGAATCAGGACTGACAATCAAAAGTGAAATCAAAAGAATCTACATCAATTAAATAACACCATGGATCTTCTGTCCATAATACAAATGTTATTATATTATAAGTGTGTAGATGTAGTTTTCTAACATAGGTTAATACTGGTATATAATGGTAGGTTGTTGGTTAACATCACGCACTATTGTTTGTTTTCTTTTCATTTGACACTGGTGGAATTTTTATTAATATTCAGTCTTTATGTTAAACTAGAGGTTGAGCTTCCTGGTGCCGAACAGGCACTTATCTTCGAAGGATAACACCGGTAGATCTGTTCATAGGCTCGCTGGACAATCTGTTTCCCTTCTTGAAAGGCAATGGCATCCAGCATGTGCCCGAAATATGCAAACAGTGTCAGGAATCGAACAGTTCCCACGAGCCTGGTACTACGTTAATGTCAGTACCAAAAAACCTTGAAATAAGAAGGTTATGCGTCCTTCTTTATAACAAGTATACAATAATATTCCACACTCAATTACAGGCACAGTACAAACAAACAAATAGGGTCAGCTCTTTATGACATCCTATTTTACCATTATATTTTTAGGTGACAATGTATACCAGTATTCCTCTCCCCTAATGGTTACAACGCCTCTGCAATTCCAGCAGTAATCTTTTTCCATACCATAGGATAGGTGTTATGCTCTTTGATGACAATCATATATAATCTTGTAGTACTACACCTCTCTGATAGTCTATCATATGATGGATCAATCTCTAGGCTCTGCCTAAGTCTGCCATGGACCCACTTACCTACAGTCATATTGCAGTATCTCACATTCAAACTTTATTTTAAATAAAAGGTTAATAAAATCAATCTTACCACAAATTTCAATGAAATATACACAAGCGAACGATGACTGGCAAACAATTTATGGCACACTTTAGATCTGCCTTGTCCAGACTGCTTTCTATAAGTTTAAAAAGCACCAGCCTGCTCTCATCGCTCCTTGTTCATCAGGAAATTTTTTCAAAATGGCAACGAGCAGTCTACGTTTCCGATAATATATAATGTATGGGCCAATGGGACCATGAACTCATTTATTTTGAATCAAACTTTAAAAAAAACAAACTCTCAAACTACTATGTTTACTACTGCAAATATATTTTTAGTTTTAGGTCAACCAATCCTATCACGCCTTCCTTTAAACTACTGCCAATCAAATTACAAGTACCTTTTAGTCTTTATTTCCCCAAAAACTTTTTTCAAAACATGCTATGAAAAAAATAAGCAGGCATGATTTTTGTTTTCGTCAGTCCGTCTTACAATACATAGTATTTTTGCCAATATCTTGGTTATTTATTGTACTAGTGCGTAACTGACACCATATTATTGCTCAGGAAATCACAAGGCATCCGAATATATAATTTTTATGGCCATATGTATTATGGTTCATAATTCCATATTTTTTTCTATGTTAGTCGTTCAAATCTAGAAACTGCCACCTGTTCAATTCTTCTTACAACTATTTTCAAACTAAAAACGAGAATCGTCCGTAGTCCGTTAGAATTACGTCATTTTTTATAAGAGCTAAGGCTGTCTGCGTGACCAAATTGACGAACATTTTTTAGTTTTTGTATCGTAATTTGAAAATCGCCCAAGGCTATGTCGCTCGAGTTGGCTTTTTGAAATCAACTCGAGACGGCGTACCCCTAGGTTCTGTCTTTCCATTCCCTCCCCTCCTTTTCTTTTATTCTATCACTCTGTCGTCTTGAACTTGCAGAAGTGTTACATTTAATCTCAAGGACGAATTTGAAAAGACAGTACCCTTCATTCGGCTATTAGGCTTATCAAAACCCGCATACCGGCTGGCGTGGGGAAGAATACGCTGGACTCAAATTTTATTTTCTATCTTATTTTTGACTTATGCACTATAATATTATTTAATTTAGCTATTGTATTTAGAATATCGTCACACATCTCCCCACTTTAGAACAGACTACCTAATGTCAGTTCATAATTCGAAATACACATAGATAAACTTAAATCATTATGCCTGGTGACTTCTCGGATTTTCGTCGTACGGGTGTCTGCTTAAAAAATCTGCCCCTACGTTTTTTGACCCGGGGATATATTCTATGACGAATTGGTATGGCTGTAAGAGCAAGGACCGACGTAATAATCTAGCATTTTCATGCTTTGACTGCGACAGAAATACGAGGGGTTTATGATCTGTTTGGACCTTGAATGATCTCCCATAGAGATAGATCTGGAACTTTTTTATAACCCATATCAAAGCCAGACATTCCTTTTCACTAGTTGAATATTTTTGTTCCGCTGTGTTCAACTTACGGCTAGCATAAGCAACTGGGGTTAGTTCCTCTTCAAGTGAATTGGACCTTTGCAATAGGGCTACCCCTAATCCGATGTTGCTAGCATCCGTTCTCACAACAAATTCTTGAGTCAAGTCAGGCAATTTCAATATAGGCTTGCTTGTGAGTTTTTCTTTTAACTCTTGATAGGCCGATTCACACTGAGCGGACCAAGTAATTTTATCCGGATTTCCCTTGCGCGTTAAATCCGTCAGTGGTGCACATATCGAGTTAAAATTTTCTATATACTTCTGGTAAAAACCACACAACGAGACAAAGGGTCTCACATCTTTTTTTGTCTGTGGCCTCGGAACTTTCTGCAATTTCTCCACGTTCTTGGGGTCAGGGGTCATGCTTCCCTGATATACTGTGTGTCCCAAGAATTCCAGCTCTTCACATCCAATACAACATTTGGTCGGTCTAGCTGTCAAGTTTGCCTCCCTGAGTCTATCCAACAACATATTCAGAGAGTTAATGTGTTCCTCAAATGTTTCTGTAGCAATGAGAATATCATCCATGAAATTTGTGATACATGGATTATTCAGGGGATCCAACAATTTTCGCATCATCCTAGAAAACACACTCGGAGCATTTTTCAACCCAAACGGCAGCATGTTGAATTCATAATGCCCTTCCGAAGTGCTAAATGCTAAATACGGTCGAACCTCAGGTTTTACGGGAATCTGATAATAGCCTTTACTCAGATCCACCTTAGTGAAATATTTGGCTTTGTTCAGCCTAGCAAACAGCTGATTTGTATCAGGTAATGGATCCACCTGACCTTCTGTGACAGCATTCAGTTTCCTGTAATCTATACACAGTCTGTGTTCCTCAGAGGGTTTCCTCAACAGAACCACACTAGAACTATACGAAGATTCACTGTGTGAAATAATTCCTTCTTTCAACAAATAATCTATCTCCTCCTTCAAAGCTTTTTCCTTAGCGAAGGGAATAGAATAGGCTCTCATACAGATTGGTGTTGGGTCTATAAGTTTCATATCATATTCCAACAAATGTGTATGCCCCGGTTTGTCCGTTAACACATCTGTATGATCATCTAGAACCTTTTGAACTCTCTCCCTCTGATTTTTCGTTAAGTGTTTACTGATTTTTACCTGTGCGGCTGTCTCACAGGGATGTAGGGGATATTCATGAGAGATGAGTTATTCCTTTTTCATTCCTGTTGCGATAGACAAGGTTAGTAAGTGTGTCTCGTCCTGATTTTCTCTTGCCATATATTTCTTCAGGAGATTCACATGATAGATTTTCTCTTTCCCCTTCTTATCTATCTTATAATTTGTTCTAGACACCTTCTCTAGAACTGTATATGGACCTTGCCATCCGATTTGCAACTTGTTACTACTACCGGGTAATAGAAGGAGCACCTTCTCTCCCACGGCCAAGTCTCTATCCTTCGCTTTCTTATTATAATAGGCAGCATGTTTTTTTCTGGCTTGTCTCAAATTATCATTAGCAAGTTTCCAGCCAGTTTTAAGACGAGTGGTCAGCTCGTTCACATATTGATATGATGAGGTAATATTTTCTTCTGCCTTATCATCAGTCCACGTCCTTAACAAGGCTTCCAATGGACCTTTTATTGGCCTCCCGAATAACAGGGTTGCCGGTGCCATACCGGTTGAACTATGGGGTACCTCCCGATAAGCAAACAGGGCGGCGTGAAGGTACTGGTCCCATGTATCTGGTTTTTCATGTGCCAACTTTCTCAGGATCGAAATGAGTGTCCCGTTAAATCTTTCTACTTGGCCATTTCCTTGTGGATGGTACGGGCTACAATGAAAGTGTTTGGCTTGAAAGATCCTGAAAACTTCTTCCGTTAGTTTCCCCTTGAACTGTGAGCCATTATCAGTCAAGATTTGGTTGGGAAAGCCTAACCTTGTGAAGATTGTGAGTAATGCCTCTGCCACATGCTTCGAATCGATTGACGACAGGGCTACCGCCTCTCCCCACATCGAATAAGTGTCCACCAGAGTCAGAATGTAACTGTTCCTCCTCTTGGACCGAGTGAGAGGTCCCACAATGTCCACTGCAACTCTCTCAAAAGGTGTTCCCACTATGGGCATTTCCCCTAGAGTTGCTGGAGCAGTCCAATGCCTTGGAGCCTTCCGTTGGCATTCTGGACAGGATTTTACATATCTCTTTATATCTTCAGTTATCCCTGGCCAGAAATAGTGACAAGCTATACGCTGTCCTGTTGCGCTGATCCCCATATGACCACTGAAGGGAATCGCATGCCCCAGTTCCAACACTTTCTTCCTATATGAAGTGGGAAGAACCAGCTGTTCGTGACCATTGGATCCAGTTCCGGCCTTCCTATATATCAGTTTATTCTTCATATAGAAGTCTCCCTTGCCTGGAGGTGTATGACATTTGGGCAATTTCTTAAAACAAGGCTTGAGGGTATTATCCTCAGCCTGCGCCTTCCTCATCTCCTCTGGATGAGTATTTATAGGATTATCCTCCTCCTTTTTGGACTGTGATCTGGTCTGCACTGTTGCCATGATCACAGGTCTCTTGGGATTCCCCAAGAAGACGTATCTACACCCCAATATCAAAGGGTAGATTGGTTCATTTATCACTGCTGCTTTGATGATTCCTTCCACATATCGCGTTTTTACATTTATCCTGGCGATGGGAAGTGTCATGGTCGCTACGTCCTTGGTTGCATCTTGGATCTCCACTGTTTCTGTGGTGTATTGATCTGCTTGCACCAGGTGAGAACTCACAACTGAATCAAAATCCAATCCAGTATCATACAAGCACCTTATGGTGACTCCATTACATATTACTTCTTCACACACTGGGGGGTGATAAGGTTCCTGCTGTTTAGTAGGGTTGGCCTTTACTCCCTTTCTCTCCGTTTTCATTGCAGCGAAGGAAGGTTTCCTTTTACACACTTCGGTGTTACGGTTGTCCGTCTTACACCATCTACAATATAATCTACCTTTATAAAAAGGTTTTTTTCCTCATATTTTCTGTCATTGAATTGTGGGTTTTTATTTCTATAATCATTGCGTGGCCTATCAAAATGTTGCTTACCTTTGTTTCCCTGATCTTTGTTGTCAAATCTGTTAGAGTTTTGTGGAACCTTATAATTGTCTACCTGTTTCTTGTTTGTGCCAGCTACCTCTGCTTGGGCTGCCTGATACCTCTCAGCGACATTGAGTAACTCTCCCAGTCTCTCTGCACCTTGTTCCATGAGAAACTTTCTCAAGTCTGGAGCCATGGACTCTCTCAATTGCTCAATAAGGATTATTTCTTTAAGATCTTGGGTTTTCCCCAGAGCAGTCCATTTCTCCAAGTAGGTCTCTAAACGTGCAGAGAACTGGTGATAGGTCTCACCCGAAAGTAGCTTGGCATTCCTAAAAAATTTTCTGTAAATTTCTCCATTCTTTTCATACCTTAGCAAAAGAGCCTGCTTTAACATGTCATAATTGTCTTGGTCATCCCTGCTCATTTTGGCAAAAACTTCATAAGCTGTTCCCCTGAGACCCTGGGATAACTTTAGGCTCCACCTTTCTCTCTCTAACCCATACGTGGTAGCCAAAAGTTCAAACCTACCTTGAAAATTTTCTATGTCATCATCTTCCTCAACAAAATGGTCTAACTGAAACCCCATAGCTGAGGTTGAGGCTCCCTGACTAGCAGTGGCATCGGAGGTAAAGGGGCTGGCACCATTTTCAGGAGCATGTCCTTGTAATTCCAACTCCCTTAGTCGTAACTCGTGCTCCCTCTGCAATCTCCTATCTTCTACTTCCCTTTCAGCAGCCAGTCTCTTTTCTTCTCTTTCTGCAGCTAATCTCTTTTCTTCTCTTTCTGCAGCTAATCTCTTTTCTTCTCTTTCTGTAGCTAATCTCTTTTCTTCTCTTTCTGTAGCTAATCTCTTTTCCTCTGCTTCTCTTTCGGTCTTTTTTTCTTCTAATTGCAGCCTTTTTATATCTGCCTCCCTATCCGCCTCCAATGCCCTAGCCTCTTTGTCAGCCTCAATCTGCAACCTCTTAATTTCTTTTTCAGCCTCTAACTTTCTTTCAGCTTCTAATTTCCTGTCTTTCCTATCTCGTTCAATAAATTTGTCACATTCTGAGGTTACATACTGGACCAGCTCTGGTCCATCCATGCCCATCTCTTTAGCAGTCTGCACAGCAGCAGATCGAAACTTTGCCAGATCAGCCATTCTGTACTATGCAAACCTTTAAAATTTCTAACTAGGCAAATGTCTAATTATGACTAACTATTTCTAATTATGACTAACAACAACCACAGGCACTGATAGCTCAACCACTATTTAAATTCCACAAAAGAATACTTTTAGTTTTATTTTACAGGTAATTAAAAATCCCGGGACCTAAGACCCTAATATAATTGATAATATTATAAGAATTTAAAAATTCCGGAAGCGAGCTACCCAATATATATATGGTGGGTACCAGGAAAAATTTAAATCCCGGACGAGCCCCCAATATATGTGGAGGATTTGATGCTAAGAAATGTTGTTATGTACTCTTAGTGTACTGAATGAGGTCAGCTGTGAAGGTCCCTGAATATAACAAATATCATGGTAAGTTTACAGGGTACCTTTCTGCTACCACCTCTATGATCTCATTCAGACTTATTCTTTGACTAGAATGTATGATGACTACGTTTGGTGTCTAGGGTTATGAATATGTTGTGTAATGTTGCATTAACCAACTAAACATATAAACAATTATTTTATTATCCAACACAACACAACAGTACTACGACAATCACATACAAACTACACTTTAAAAGACTATCTTTAGTAAGTCAGTGGTTGAATTTTGGGTAAAAGTTAAATTTTTACAATTTATTGTCCTGGTTCTAGTTTGTTTTGAATCAGGACTGACAATCAAAAGTGAAATCAAAAGAATCTACATCAATTAAATAACACCATGGATCTTCTGTCCATAATACAAATGTTATTATATTATAAGTGTGTAGATGTAGTTTTCAAACATAGGTTAATACTGGTATATAATGGTAGGTTGTTGGTTAACATCACGCACTATTGTTTGTTTTCTTTTCATTTGACACTGGTGGAATTTTTTATTAATATTCAGTCTTTATGTTGAACTAGAGGTTGAGCTTCCTGGTGCCGAACAGGCACTTATCTTCGAAGGATAACACCGGTAGATCTGTTCATAGGCTCGCTGGACAATCTGTTTCCCTTCTTGAAAGGCAATGGCATCCAGCATGTGCCCGAAATATGCAAACAGTGTCAGGAATCGAACAGTTCCCACGAGCTTGGTACTACGTTAATGTCAGTACCAAAAAACCCTGAAATAAGAAGGTCATGCGTCCTTCTTTATAACAAGTATACAATAATATTCCACACTCAATTACAGGCACAGTACAAACAAACAAATAGGGTCAGCTCTTTATGAATCCTATTTTACCATTATATTTTTAGGTGACAATGTATACCAGTATTCCTCTCCCCTAATGGTTACAACGCCTCTGCAATTCCAGCAGTAATCTTTTTCCATACCATAGGATAGGTGCTATGTTCCTTGATGACAATCATATATAATCTTGTAGTACTACACCTCTCTGATAGTCTATCATATGATGGATCAATCTCTAGGCTCTGCCTAAGTCTGCCATGGACCCACTTACCTACAGTCATATTGCAGTATCTCACATTCAAACTTTATTTTAAATAAAAGGTTAATAAAATCAATCTTACCACAAATTTCAATGAAATATACACAAGCGAACGATGACTGGCAAACAATTTATGGCACACTTTAGATCTGCCTTGTCCAGACTGCTTTCTATAAGTTTAAAAAGCACCAGCCTGCTCTCATCGCTCCTTGTTCATCGGGAAATTTTTTCAAAATGGCAACGAGCAGTCTACGTTTCCGATAATATATAATGTATGGGCCAATGGGACCATGAACTCATTTATTTTGAATCAAACTTAAAAAAAAAAAACTCTCAAACTACTATGTTTATTACTGCAAATATATTTTTAGTTTTAGGTCAACCAATCCTATCGCGCCTTCCTTTAAACTACTGCCAATCAAATTACAGGTACCTTTTAGTCCTTATTTCCCCAAAAGCTTTTTTCAAAACATGCTATGAAAAAAATAAGCAGGCATGATTTTTGTTTTCGTCAGTCCGTCTTACAATACATAGTATTTTTGCCAATATCTTGGTTATTTATTGTACTAGTGCGTAACTGACACCATATTATTGCTCAGAAAATCACAAGGCATCCGAATATATAATTTTTATGGCCTTGTGTATTATGGTTCATAATTCCATATTTTTTCTATGTTAGTCGTTCAAATCTAGAAACTGCCACCTGTTCAATTCTTCTTACAACTATTTTCAAACTAAAAACGAGAATCGTCCGTAGTCCGTTAAAATTACGTCATTTTTTATAAGAGCTAAGGCTGTCTGCGTGACCAAATTGACGAACATTTTTTAGTTTTTGTATCGTAATTTGAAAATCGCCCAAGGCTATGTCGCTCGAGTTGGCTTTTTGAAATCAACGCGAGACGGCGTACCCCTAGGTTCTGTCTTTCCATTCCCTCCCCTCCTTTTCTTTTATTCTATCATTCTGTCGTCTTGAACTTGCAGAAGTGTTACATTTAATCTCAAGGACGAATTTGAAAAGACAGTACCCTTCATTCGGCTATTAGGCTTATCAAAACCCGCATACCGGCTGGCGTGGGGAAGAAGACGCTGGACTCAAATTTTATTTTCTATCTTATTTTTGACTTATGCACTATAATATTATTTAATTTAGCTATTGTTTGTAGAATATCGTCACATCATCTGAGCAACAAGTCTGTGAGTCACGATTGGCGTAAGTTGTAATTTACATTTCATATTTTATTACTAACATGTGAACTAATTTATATATGTATATATTACCATGTGAAGTTTAATGTGTGAAACTCGCTATTGGATGTCAAAGTCATTTGAGGCTGGCAACCTCAGTATCTAGAATGATGATTCATGAACCACCACTGCAAGGGCTGGTGATTGCTTTATTGATAGTTTTGTAAAGAGAACTAAAAGCATAAAGTAGTTCCAGGTTCCCTATGGAGCAGGGAGGGAAAGATGAAAGAAATGATGTACATTCTACGTATAATACTTCCATTTTCAAAGCAGTGTAAATGTCCCTATAAACATAGCCACTTTAAAAGTAATGTAAGTTTTCAAGCTTAAACCAGTGTAATTGTCTATGTGAAAATATTCATTTTAAAGTAATGGAAATTTCAAACTTTTCAATCAGTGTAAAACATAAATGACAACATATTCAATTTATATTGTGAACACTTTTCAATCAGTGGAGATGTATATGCAAACAGACTCTATCTGTATTGTTAACCTTTTCATTTGAATATAAAGTAACTATGAAAGCTATTCTATTTAAATCTAAAGGAAGTTTTATCCCGAGGGATTAAATTTAATTTTCATCGAGGGTAAAGTCTGAGTAATTGGGAAGATAGGAACCCATAACTATGGGGTGGAAAACGCCATACTCAGAAGAGCGTTTCGGTCTTTTCTTTACCATAGTTATTGGTGGTTCCAGCAGAAAGTACTATCACTGGAACAAGAAGGGAACCGTGGCCTAAGCTTTAAGACGATGGACGCACGTGGTAGACTCTCATTGACATTTCTGGGAAACGAGCTACCCCCAACAACCTTGATCAAATACGCGCGTGAGCAGAATGAAAAGAACCAACCCATAAGAAAGAGCAGAACCGTCATTGGCAGCTAAGTTTAAATATATGCTGCCACTTGAACTTCTTGTAATATCTCACATTCCCTAAAGACTGTGATAATAACTTTCCTTGATCCATAACTATTCAAATTATTTTCCAACTGTTAAAACCTAAAGTGATTATTAAATTTTTTTATTGGTAATGTTACAAATTTAACTTCAATTTAATCATTTAAAAGTTACTGCATGTTTGTCTCAGTCAAATTACTACACACACTCTAAACAGAGCTATACTACAATAATAGAATTCCTCTGAGTAAATCATGGGTGGGGGCTTAAACGAGCTGAACTTAAGAAGTACTTAAATCCTTCACAAAAGCGTCGGCAGAATTACAGAGTTAACATACTCAGCCAAAGCAGTATTGTTCTCGCTTATTCTGAATATCTTGTGAAGACTCCCTTTGTAATAGAAGTGCCATCACCCTTCTACCTACATCTCTGCCAAGAGTAATCTTGTGCGAAGGTAGATACCTTTGAAGCCCTTATTAGATAGTCTTGAGTTTTGGCCACTGTTGGACCACTACTGCAAAGCAGGGGAGGCAATACTGTCACACTATAGCACATTCTGCCAAAGGGGACTGAAGTGTACCTGGAGGTCAACATCGGTGACCTGTTCGAGTTCTACACCGGTGTTCGCTAAACACTAAGCCGGTACGGGCAGCGTTGGCGTAGCTGGCGAGTCCTTTTTAGGGCAAGTAATTTTCATGGCTTCATGCTAGCAGGTTGGTTATGTTAGTCCTTTTCAGGGCTTAGTATCTACCAACGCTGGTCGCGCTAGCAGTCTGTAGTAAAGTAACTCCGTGTCACTTACTTACTTACTTACTTAGTCGTTCCCCTTCTACCGTGAGGTGTAGAGGTTTGGAAGAGAGAGCGCCAGACCATTCTATCAGCTGTCTTCTTCCTGGCCTGGTTCCATTCTAGTCCTCGGTCCTTCAAAGATTGTCTAATGTTGTCCTCCCAGCGGACTCTGGGTCGTCCTGGAGGTCTGGATCCCTGGCTCTTTGTTTCCCATGCTTGTCGTAGTAGCCGATCTTCTCCCATTCTGCAGACATGGCCAAACCATCTTAGTTGGGACTGTTCTATTTGGGTCTGCAGCGGATGGGATTTTAGGCCTTGACGGATCGTCTGGTTGCGGACCATGTCTCTTCTTGTTACTTCAACCACTTTCCTCAGATACCTCATTTCTGAGGTTTGGATCTGGCTTTTGTGGGTTGTAACTCCGTGTCACACCCCGCTCAAATGTCCCCGATTCAAAAATCTAGTAACGTAAAAACCACTCATACTATATTTGAAAAACTGCCAAGGGCAAGGTCAAACTTACCGCTAAAAATTGGACAAAATAATTCGAATTTTCCACTATATGAGTTAAAAATCTATAAATAAATTCCATGTTTGGCCTTGGTTTCAAGGCCATAGGGCATCAAACCGCTAATATTTAAACTAAAGAGTTTGAATTTTCTAACGCCAAGCGAAAAAAATACCCCCCCCCCCCCCTTCCCCCAAACACACATGCACACGCTCGACCCTTCCCAATATTTATGACGAAAGCCGTAAAGCTTGGCAGCGCACCAACGTTTTGCCTCGTTTTATAGGGGAGAGAGAGAGAGAAGGTGGATTACAATGGAAATCAAACCCTAACGTGGGCGTTTGAATAAGAAACTTAGATAATTGCTTTCTTTATAAGTAACAAGGATGTCTTGAAGGGTAGCGCTAATATTGGTCATATATGTCATAAAATTTTCCCCTATAATAAATTATCTGGCCTTAGAAAAGTATTTTATTAATATTTTAGTTCAGAGCACTATAAATTAGGAAAAAATTCCCAAGATGAAAACGAGGATAAATGGGTAAAGGAAACCTATATAGGAAGATAGAGGACAGTTGTCCCTTTAATAATCACTTTTAATATTAAAAATCGACCCATTAATAACAAAGATATGGTAGAAATAAAAATTGAGACAGATTAACCAACACACTTATGAACTGCTCAATTTGGTTGCGTGAGAATGTTAGAAATTTCTTGACACGCGTTTTGATTGGTCAAGGCGTAGAGTAGCTTGGGGCAATAAAATTAATATTTCGTTGGCAAAAACCGCCATTTGAAATTAAAACTATCTAAACCTGACATCAGAGGGAAAGTCTGTGTGACAAAGCTTTCACCGTCTGGACACTAAAGGCAGTGGTAGAACCCATTAACTGCCAAAGTCAAGCTTATGATAGGTGATATTCTTGTTTGAGGGTCCTATACCAGCATACTTATTGGTGGCAGGAAACCAGGTGAGGGAAGAAACTTTGGGAGGAACGCTCAACCTTGTTGCCGCAGCTACCCCAGTTCTTCAGCTCTAAAGCCAGTTGAATGTATTTGAGAACCAAAGGGCCAACAGTTGTCACCATTTTATAAGATAAGCCAGTTATAACGGCACTGAGAGTATAACATCAAATATTCCACCACAACCATAAAAATAATAAATATTAAACTCACCGTGAGATGATGAAGAAGACAATCTGTCCAACATATGAACAGTGATACGTACAAGCAGATAGACAGATCAGTGGGTGTAATTCTTACAGTGATCTTTATTCCTAGAAATAAGATACTTGGACAGAGTTCCAGTTATTTATTTTAAATAGTGTATATATATATATATATATATATATATATATATATATATATATATATATATATATATCTATATATATATATATATATATATATATATATATATATTTATTTTTTTATATATATATATATATATATATATATATATATATATATATATATATATATATATATATATATATATATATATATATATATATATATATATATAAATTTATTGAGTTTGACATTCCCTGTCCCAGAAAATTTGGAGGTACAGGGAAAATAAATTGTAAGATAATTACCTAAACTTTAACACAAGTCTTACTCATTTTAATATTATTGAGTTACAGTTCTGTTTACATGTTATTTCGTCCTTATATTAAATACATTACCCTAGACACACTCAGCCACATAACATCACAGAGCCTATTTTACACAGATTGAGATCTGAGAGGTGGCGGATAGGGACTCTGAGAATCATCACCATCAACATTTAGACTCAGGGAACTTACACAGCTTGACCTCACTCTGTTTACCCTTAAGTAATAACACCAGTAACCTCTTTTACCACACAGATGCAAGCTGATAGATGCTACTAGTCCTTTTCAGGGCTTAGAGTTTATTAACACAGCGCTTCAGTTAACAGAGTTCACTTATTTTTGAATGGCTTATTGCGCTAAGATATAACCAACGGGCTTAAGTCTATGTTGAAAGGACGTGCCTGACCACAAGAAAGCAAAACCCGCAACAACAACAAGAGAAAAATAGTCAGAGATTTCACTATACTATGTCCAGCTTTATTGGTGTGGGGAGAAGCAACCAGTTAGATATTTATTTACAGCTGGGTAGACTGGTGCATGACGATTCCACGTTTCGATCCCGGAACCCCGGAACGTTGCCGCGAGAGGCAAGAGCTCAAACCCATTTGCCAATGGGACGCTCTCTTACTGGCCTAATGTGATAGAAAAACTAAACTTACTGTAACTGTAAGCGTCCGACTGACAGAGCGGTTAGAGCACTGGTCTCTCACGGCAGGTTAAAGCACTGGTCTCTCACGGCAGGTTAGAGCACTGGTCCCTCACGGCAGGTTAGAGCACTGGTCTCTCACGGCAGGTTAGAGCACTGGTCTCACGGCAGGTTAGAGCACTGGTCTCTCACGGAAGGTTAGAGCACTGGTCCCTCACGGCAGGTTAGAGCACTGGTCTCTCACGGCAGGTTAGAGCACTGGTCTCTCACGGCAGGTTAGAGCACTGGTCTCTCACGGCAGGTTACAGCACTGGTCTCTCACAGCAAAGACGCCGGGCTCGAATCACGGTACCGACACGTTCAAGTCTCACCAGCTGAAAATGGGTACCTGATTCTGTTCTATGAGTTAGGGAAGGAAAAGGCAGCAAGGAACGGAACTGGTCACCCCCACTTCTCGATGCTGGGCCTAGTATTGTGAAGTCTCTAACACTCCCCTACAGCAGTATTTGCTGCGGGACTACCTTTTACTATTACTTTCGATCTATACACCAACTTTTATTGTTTATTATTTTTTATTTATTCTTTATATCTATTTAATAAATTATTTTTATATTTAATTTTATTTATTTTTGCATGTGTGTGGTCTCACTCGATTTGCCATTATGCCTTCACTGAAACACTTCATTAATTCACTTCGATCTTCTATTACCACCTCATTCAGCCTCTTACCACCTGATATATCTCGCACTGCAATTGATTTTTCATTTGCTACATTCAAGAAAACTAGATTCACTTGCCATCTCCACTTTATCCGCACCTGCCTCCGCCTTAAAGTTCTCCCTCATGGCTTCACTTCTCACTTCAACCCCTCTGCTGGCCATATTCACCCTCGTGAACATCGCCTCTTACAGCGCATCGAGACCACATGTGGGTTCCAGCGTATGCGAGCTGTCGCAGCTATCCATTCCCGCCTCCTGGCAGATATCAGTGCTCAGCAGTCTCAGCTTCTACTCCGCTTACGTAGTCTCACCTCCAGCTACTTTCCTGCCTTCCCCATTATCCGCATTATTATCCATACCCTCAACCGGCAATTGTATGATTTTTTTATCCGCCCAGAAAAAGGACAAACTTTCCCGCCTCTGTCCTACCCCTGAGACTGTCCCTGCCTCCTCTACTCCATCTCGTTCCCAGGTTGTTTGTATTCCCTCTGATCTTGCCCTCTCTGAGGGAGAGCTTTCAGTCCTCAGCAAGGGCTTGCACTTTGTCCCTCTCCAACCATCCTCTGATCAGTACAATCTCCTCCAAGATGTCCATCGGTTTCATCGCCGTCTGCGACTTCAGCTCCATTTCCGCAACAGTGATGGTCCTCAAAGATCGCAGGCTGAATCAGATGATGCCTTTGCACGCTTTGCTCCTCCCAAGAATAAACATTTTACACCCTCTCCTGGGGCTTCCCACGCTCTGGATTTATATATTCAGAATACCCTCCACGACATTCAGCAGCTCCAACCTCAACGCCTGCGTTATTCAAACCTTTCTTCTGATGAGTCTCATGCCCTTACTAAGCTCCGCCGCAGAGATGACATTGTTATCAAACCGGCTGACAAAGGTGGTGCCATTGTGGTATGGCGCAAGGACCTGTACCTCCAAGAAGGTAATAAGCAGCTCACCAACAGCTCCTTCTACCAGCGCCGTGACAATGATGCGACAGTCCTCAACAATCGTCTGGTCCATGACACCATCAAAAGTCTTATCGCCAACAAGTCCTTACCTTCTAGCGCTTCTCATCTCCGTATTGACAATAGTGGTCTGGGTAAGCCTGTGTTTTATATGCTTCCCAAAATTCATAAACCCTCCAACCCTGGGAGACCCATTGTCTCTGCGTGTGCCTGCCCTACCGAACGTATATCAGACTTCCTCGACGGCATCTTCCAGCCTATTGTAGAGCAGCTTCCTTCCTTCTTAAAGGACACAAACCATGCTCTTACTACTTTTTCCTCTATCCAGCTTTCTCCAGACCGTACCTACCGTTTATTTCTGTTAGATGTTTGCTCACTTTACACTTCCATTCCTCACTCTGATGGTCTCCGAGCTCTCCGGTTTTTCCTGGACCAGCGCACGCACCCCTCTATCGCTACAGATACTCTCCTGCGCCTTGCAGAACTGGTCCTTCGACTCAATTCCTTTGAGTTCAATGGACAGTTCTTTGACCAAATAAGTGGAGTTGCCATGGGCACCAAGATGGGTCCCAGTTATGCCTGCCTCTTCATGGGCTACCTGGAGTATCAGGTGTGGCAGCAGTATCCTGGACCTTTTCCATTGATGTATCATAGATACATCGATGATGGCATAGGTCTCACCGATATGCCAGAGGTTGACCTATCTAGGTTCATTAATTTCATTAACAACTTCCACCATGCGATCCAATTCACCTCTCACATCTCCACTGTCTCTGTTAATTTCCTTGACATTGTTGTCACTATCACTCCGCCCCACCTCACCACTTCGGTGTACTACAAACCCACCGATGCACACAGTTACCTCCTTTATACTTCCTCTCATCCTCCGGCTTGTCGGGACTCCTTGCCTTTCTCACAACTTCTCCGCCTCCGTCGGTTATGCCAAGATGATGACAACTTTCTATGCCGAGCACAAGAAATGTTGGACTTCTTCCGTAACAGACAGTATCCAGAAGATGTTCTTACCTCTGCCTTAGAACGTGTTCTCCCTATCTCACGTCTAGAGGCCCTCAAACCCAGCCAAAAAACCTCCTCTGATAGAGTCAAGTTAATAATGACCTATCACCCTCACAGCACTGCTGTCAAAAGGATCCTGTTTCGCCACCTACCTCTCCTCCAAACTGACCCAGTGGCGCGGGAAGCATTTAGTGAGCCACCCTTGCTGGCATATAGACGGGACAAAAATTTGAGGGACCTCCTAGTCCACAGCCGTCTGAAAACCGTCAACGATGGCCACTTTGGAACCAAGCCATGTAACCGTACACGATGTAAGACATGTCAGTATGTAATCGAAACACGTTCAGTCTCGTTCCCTAACGCCAAGTTCACCATCACCCATGGCTTCACATGTGAGTCACGCAACGTCATTTATGCTATTATATGCAAACGTTGCACCATTACGTACATCGGCCAAACGGGCACACGACTGGGCGACCGATTCTGCAGACACCTCTATGACATCTCTCAGTTTAATTCCACACCTGTGGCCATCCACTTCAATGGCCCTGACCACCACGGTGCCACTGACATCCAGGTGACAGCCATCAGATACTGTTCCTCGGATGCCAACAGTCGGTTTCGCCAGGAACAACGCCTCATCCATCTTATGGGTTGCCTCAAACCACACGGTTTGAATACCCAACATTCTTTTGTCTGAGACGCCTTTGTCTATCGAGTCCCTGTTGTATGACTTTCTACTTTGAGATGCGATCACCCTTTTTTTTTTTTTTTTTTTTAAATCACCATTTTTTTAAATTTAATAATTTAATTAATTAATTTATTTATTTATTTTTTATTTTATTTTTTTTAAATTATTTTTTTCCTTTATTATTTTTTTATTTTTTATTTTTATTTTATTTATTTCTTTATTTAGTTTTTATTTTTATCTATTTATTTATTTGTTTTAAATTTATTTATTAT
This sequence comes from Oreohelix idahoensis, assembly GCA_024509875.1. Taxonomy (NCBI): domain Eukaryota; kingdom Metazoa; phylum Mollusca; class Gastropoda; order Stylommatophora; family Oreohelicidae; genus Oreohelix; species Oreohelix idahoensis. The sequence goes on along the minus strand of JAMPIV010005884.1, from coordinate 76,064 downwards.
TATTATTTATTTATTTATATTTTATTTATTTTTTTATTTTTTTATTTTATTTTTACTTTTTATTTTATTTATTATTTATTGATTACTTTTTTCTCACTCTTTCCAGTCCTTGTTTTCATTATTTCTTATTTTTATATACTATCAACTTCCTCTTTCCAGTTTAGTGGCAGCCATCTTGCTTTGCTTCACATGTGACTGGACTTATATTAAGGGAGTTTCTTTTCTCTTATTTTTATAGTTTCATGTTCTCTACTTAATTCTCATTTTCTTTCCTTCCTGTCTCTTGTTTGTCTGTCCCTGACGAAGGCCTTGTGGCCGTAACGTAGGTTTTTCTTGTCCTTCTCCTGTAAGACGTATTACTATTTGTGTGTGTGTGTGTGTTTTTTTTTTTTTCAACTGTTTTACTATAACTGAGAAAATACAAGGATTATGTGTGGTAATGATGATGATGGTGATGATGATGTTATGACATTGTTGATGATAGTGACTGCTGATCTTCTTTCACTTCTTGTGGCCGTATGTAGCCACCAATGTAGCTATTCCACTTGCATGAAGCCTGCATCAAAGCAGTCGGCGGTTTCCATAGCAATGTGTTGTACAAGATGAGATTGCCAGCTCCTTGCACAACCTCATAATGGTCACCCCCCATACAACAACCTCATAATGGTCACCCCCATACAACAAGCCTGAGGCAGCAGTGGCCCGATTCTTCCTTTAACTTCCTCAGAGATCCTCGAAAGACCACACGGGCTGTTTGGTAATGATGATAGGCAATATGATAGCTATAATAACAATCTCGATGATGGTGTTAGATGATAATAATGGTGAGCACATAAATAATTATAACGAACTGATAACTGTTGTTCTGGAATCCACAGGGAAAGAGAGGCAAAGGTTGACCAAAAAACACATGGAGAAGAGAACTGGATACAGAGGTGAAAATGATGAGGAAAACGTGGAAAGAACTTGAGCGGATGGCACAGGACATGAAGACTGGGCATGTGTTTGTTGAAGGCGTATGCTCCTCGGGGAGCTAAAGGGTATTGGTTGGTAACTGTTGTAGCATTGCTCGCTCCGTCTCGTTGCCCGGGGGTCTCTGGTGACACACAGAAAGAATACGCCTACTGTTTCCTTAGGCAAGTCATACAAGGCGGACTAATATAAGCTAGTGCCTGAGGTTGACCACCTCATCACGTAAAGCACATTGCTACAGAAACCACCGCTACAGGAGCATGGTGCAAACTTTATGACAAAAAAGGACATGCTTTAATGGCGACTCCGTGCTCTATGAGGAGCGGAAAAGAAGTTGATAATGATACATTACAGCCAATAACAGAAAACAAAAACAACAAAGTAATATTTGTGAATTTTAATACATTATACAACAAACAATTAACAACAACGTTATGTTCTGACGCAGGCTGATACAAAACATATAATTTATGTGCATATAGTTTCCAGGCAATTAAACGACCTGGCAGTAGGCTATAGTTTATCTCCTCTTTCCCCCTCCTTTACCTTACCAAGACCTCTTACTGCCGCTAGACAAATCGATTGTAAAACTATTTAGTTCCACAAGGAAATGTCAAAGTGAATCAAAAAATGTTGTACTTTGTTCTTTTTCAGCGGTGCTTTGATTGAAACTCTGTTATGCGCTAATAGTTTCAGTTTGTCTGTGGGTCTGTCTGTCTGTCTTATTCTTATTCCTACGTTTCGATCATTATGGAGCAAGGGTCAAAATGGTAGCATGTCTCCTTTCAGGAATGCTGCTTCAAAGCATTCTCCTGCCCTTACAGGTGGTGGATTTTGTAACAATTTGTTTTACGTGATGAGGCAGTCTATCCCAGGCACAACGACACGCCTGATGGAGCAGCGGTCTGATTCTGTCTTTGTCTCAAAAAGACCCCCGGAAACCACATGGAATGTCTATGTATTGAGGTGTGTTTGTTAACAATATTTATCTATATTTACCTGTCTCTAAATCTGCTTCCCTAGTTGTCTGATCTGTCTGTCTGTCTTTTCATCCGTCCGTCCGTCCGTCCTTCTATCTATCTATCTATCTATCTATCTATCTATCTATCTATCTATCTATCTATCTATCTATCTATCTATCTATCTATCTATCTATCTATCTATCTATCTATCTATCTTTCTGTCTGTCTGTCTGTCTATCTATCTATTTATCTGTATGTCTTCTTGTCTGTCTATCTATTTATCTGTCGGTCAGTCCGTTTTTCTTTCTTTCTTTCTAACTAATCTTTTATTAATATATGTCTGTCTGTCATTCTTTCTAACTATGCATCCCTGTCTGTCTATAAATGTCCTGACATATTCTTTCACTTGCCGATTATCGCTCATGCCTCCTTCCATTCCATCTCTCGCTGATCCTTTGTCATCTGTTAGTCCTTCCACCTTCTTCCCGTAAACATATGTCATTTAATATTTCAAATAAAGGCGTGTCTTTGGTCACGTGTAAAAATAGATTACTTTTGAAACACGTCATCCTGCACATCTTGTTAAGGTGGCATATCGTATGCCTGATCGCTCAATACAGCGGTTCTCAACATTTTGTACGCCCTTAACACCCAGGTTATACATATGTGGCCCCCATAAAGAGAAATAAAATTTACAGGATTCGTTTAAATCAGGTATATCGTGCATATGTTCAGATCTGAGCATTTATTACACAGCAAAAAGAAGTGTACATTTATTAAATGTCAGACCCTCTAAAACTGTGACCTACTAATAATTTATTCGTTTCAATTATTTAAAGTTTTTTTTTTTTTTCAGTAAACAAACTGGAACAGGTTTGTGGGAATTCTTTTAATGAACCTGACTTCAGCCACAGATAAATTATAAACCACACACACATACGCGGAACTAAAACACAATTATTATAGTATAACGTTAACTTTGGTCTGAATTAATCAATACAATCCAATCCCTCACAACTGATATTTACTTCCATTATTGCGACATGCATTTGTTCTTGCTGCTCAGTTGATTTGATATGATTTTATTTGTGTTATTTCGTAGAATGTCTGTTCATTACATTGCGGGCCACTCGGTCTTGTAGCGGACCGCTTGGGGTCGCGGACCACACGTTGGGAACCGCTAGCTTAATGTATCCGGGGAACTCTGGTTCGATACAGCTTCAGTTCCCTCGCCAGTTGACAAAGCGTGCAGGGGGCACAACAGGTGGCTGTACAACAATCATCCAGAACACTACCCTGTTGGAGATAGAAGAACACATCCACTGGAGTCTATTAGGGATCTCTACCTGTATGGCTGCCTAGTCATTCAATTATCCATTCATCCGTTCAATATGCCGCATATTTCTACTTCACATGGACTCATCCAGTTTGTCATTTATCTACCAATCTACCTACCTACCCATAGGCTATCTATCTATCTATCTATCTATCTATCTATCTATCTATCTATCTATCTATCTATCTATCTATCTATCTATCTATCTATCTATCTATCTATCTATCCATTAAAAAAACAGCAACAACGAAATGAGAGAATATCTGGAAAAAAAATTATAGCGTAGAATAAAACGATCGAGAAGAAAGAGGTAAATAATAAAACACACAAATGTTGGCGGAAAAGGGGGGGGGGGGGGTGTGACAGAACAACGAAAGAAAACAAGAAAGACAGAAAGAATGAAAACTAATCGACTTTCACATACAGCAATATTTTGTTCTGTCCTGATTTTTGTGCGCATCACCGTCAACCAGCCTGGTACCAGACATGGCACACACATCGACTCTCCCACATCGGCGGAGACTTGACACGCTAAGCAATAGTAACAAAACGTCCCACAACAGCCTGCAAGAAATGACAGCCAGCATGTGTTTAAAAAAAAATCATCATCAGCAATCCTTTTTTGCTCCATATGGCACATTGTGTCACCACATCAAGAAGCTTGCACTAAGCACGCACATGCTCTTGAAGCGGTATTTTCTGTAGCAATGTGTTTACATGATGCGGTTGCCAGCCCCAAGAACCACCTCACATTTGTTGTTTATTCCTATAATTCTGAGAGAGTAAAAGGTAAAGGCAGTCCCATAGCAGATACTGTCGTAGGGGGAGTGAAGTGTTAAAGACAACTATATTAGTTCCAGTTTTGAGAGTTGGGGTGAGTAGTTCCCTTCCTCGTTGCCTTAGTCCTTCCCTAACTAGAGAAGTAGTGGTCGTCTCAAAGAAAATGGCTTCCCTAGAATGCACTATCAAAGTAAATGGAACCGTTTTAAAACAGGTCAATAGATTCAAATACTTGGACACATTAATAACAACGGATGTGTGACAGTGCGAAGATGATGTGTGAAGAAGAATAAGAATTTGTGTGTAATGTTGTCGTCACTCTCTCTCTGGCCTACTTTCACAAACGTTCCGCAGTCACAGAAAAACTCTCTTGATGACAGGCGTCCCACTTTTATTAATGAAACCCTATCAGGTAGCACATGAATCATACAGAAACAATGTTGTCCGCAAGTTTACTTTTTGTAGGTAATTCCTATACAACACCATATAACCAAGCTATTAGGTATTCTCTAAGTAACACCATATAACCCAGCACAGACTGCTGGACTCTCTGAAATACAATGAAACAAAATAAACTAGCATCGTACTAATGGACAAACGTCATCTACGTAATAATACATACATATGTGTGAAAATATGCAAGTATATGCTCTTATATATGTGTGTGTGTATGTTGTGTGTGATGTTACACATGTGTATAAATATGCTAGTAGATGCGCTTAAATGACCATGTGTGTGTGTGTTGTGTGTGTTCATGCAGGTCTGTGTCACGAAGTGGATTTAAGACTAGAGGCTGCCTACATATAGTGAAAAGACACTTCTTTCTTCTTTGATCCATAACCGCCAACCGTCAAAGCAGTCAGCGGCCATCACGCCTGGTGGCGTCTTGTAGGGCAGCAACAAATTGATTCCACTTTGCTCGGTCGGTGGCCATCCTTCGTACAGTGCCTCAACTGTGGTTCATTCTTTGCATCTCAGCTTCCACAGTTCTCCGCCAAGTTGTTTTTGGTCGGCCTCTCTTTCGCTTTCCCTCGGGGGTCCATAGCATAGCTGTTCTTGTGATGGTATCAGGGTCCCTTCTGAGGACATGGCCAACCCAACTCCACAGGATTGGCTCCAGCTACATTGTTGTTTGGACGACCAATCAAAAGTCCACTGGAAGCAGTGTTGCGGACATGGACTGATGAAAAAGCAAAAGAAACCGTGACTTCTTCATACCAATACGTCAACGAGTTGACATCTCGATTGAAAACAACTTGGAAACTGGCCAATGATAACTTGAGACAGGCCAGGATGAAGCAGGCTGCTTACTACAATAAAACAGCAAAAGATAGGGAACTTGAGGTGGGAGAAAAAGTTCTGTTACTGTTGCCCAGCAGCAATAATAAATTGCAAATTAGATGGCAGGGTCCCTACGTCATAATGGAAAAACTTTCCAGGACCAATTATAAGATTGACAAGAAAGGAAAGGAGAAGGTGTATCATGTCATTCTTCTTAAAAAGTATTATGACAGGGAAGCATCAGAAGTTGCACATATCATGACCCTGGCCATTGCAACAGAAATGCAAGATGAACCAATTTCCTCCATGGAATACCCCCTAACAACTACAGAAAGCTATGCTCAGGTTAATATGTGTGAACATTTAACTCTTGAGCAGAGGAAGGTCCAGGAGGTGTTAGAAGTCCATGCTGATGTACTCACAGATAAGCCGGGGTGTACTTATCTGTTAGAGAGGACGGTCAGCACAACGAAGGTGTAGCCATTATCCTTAATAAAGGAATGGAAAGGTCTCTACTGGAATGGAAACCCATTAACAACAGACTAATAAGAGCAAGACTGAGAGGGAGATTCACCAACACCACAATTATACAATGCTATGCACCAACAAACGACAGCGATGAAGAGCTCAAGGATGAGTTCTATCAACAGGTACAAAAGGAAATGGAAACTGTACCCAGGTACGATCTTATTATAGTAATGGGAGACCTAAATGCGAAAGTTGGAACACAGAATAATTGTGTTGTGTGTGTTCATGCAGGTCTGTGTCACGAAGTGGATTTAAGACTAGAGGCTGCCTACATATAGTGAAAAGACACTAATGGGAAGAAAGTCTAAGAAGATAGATTTTAGAAGAAAATGACAGTGGCTGTGGAAGATGAGGCTATTGGCGTCAAGGGGCGAGAACCTAGATTGACTCCCTTGCCACTTGCGACGTATTGTGTTGCTATAACCACAACACCTCTAACTACCAAGACGGGATAAGGTTTAACTAAATACGACAGTCACCACTATACAGACAACATATAAATAACGTATAGTTTAACGAAAGTGACTGATCCAGACTAAAGTTTAAATAGTTTTATTTACACAACAAAAATTCAGATAACATACAACAATCAAATAGAGTGCGAGTTTGCACCCCTGGAAAGAACATAACAATCAATTACAGTGATTACGTAAGGTAACCCCACAATGTCGCCCTCCCCTCCACCTGTAAGGAAGAAAGGTAAGAAATACAACAACCTGTTAAATGGGATCTCTAACATCAGATCCACCTTACTCTAAATCCCCTGATATTATGTAACCACAATCTAAATCCTACTGTCTGTCTGTCTACAGACGTCACTAAACTTGAAGGGCCTACACAGCTTCTCCGCTTTAGGCAAATTACCCTTCACTAGTTAACACTATGTCCACCGAAAAGAACTGGTGTTATCACCTCCTACATAAACTAACCGACGAATTGCTTAATTCTATCTATGTTCAGTGTCTGTAAGACACTCCTGGTTTCTACTAAGAGTCTCCTCCACTACTCTCCTTCTCTCTCTCTCTCTCTCTCTCTCTCTCTCTAGTGCAGTAAAGAGGTATTTTGACCCTTTTTCCTCTAACCGCCTGTTGTAGCTGATGACTTGGGTTGGTAGACTGGATAGTGACTTGGACTATCTCTGCTTCACAAAAATGACGAATATTAATTCGTATGCCCGGTTACCCCTCTTTGGGTTTAGGGCCGTCGGTTTTATGATGATCGAATTTCACGACACCTCTAGGCCCTGTGCCTAGGTTCAGCGTGTGCGTATATGAGCGTAGCGCTCAGGATTTGTTAAGAAATCCGATCTTTCTGGAGAAGGCTTCGCTTCCAGCGACCTGTTCTTTCTCTCTCGGGTGCAAAACAGAATTTGCGCCGGTGACCACCGCGTCACCACTCCTCTTTCTCTTCTGGCTCTGCCTCGACTCTTCTTCTCATGAGAAGGCCGACGACTTCTGGCAAGCTGTAGGACAAAACTTCCGCCCCTAGCTGCCAGCCGTGAAAATATTTGCCACGTCGAATTTCTCCGTAGAGCAGACAACTATGTATATTGAATACAGGCGTTGGTTTTCACGGCATGAAGTTTTTTTTTATCAGAGAGAGAGTTCTGCATTATTAGACGCGCGTATGTATTACAGACATTGAGGCCGACCCACGCCAAACGTGAGTCATTGCGTGGCTTCTTTTTTATCGGGTCACTCTCTAATCCAATCATCATGCCGCGAAATCTAAGAATAGCCCGTGGTCATAATCTAAATTTAGAACGTAAGAGTAACCGGAGTATTTCCATTACTTACTGAGCTACACGCTTAAATCACCCCATACCCCCAACTTTTGCGTGAGTAGATGCGGGTTTTGTGGACTTTTCCCCATCTTAGAATTTACCCCTCCTAATAATTACGGACGCACTCACTGCTACAGAAATAAAATGCTCCGCCATTATGTTACGCTAGAAATTCCTACATGAACGCCATTTCTTCATGGGAAAGAAAACTGGTGCAAGTCCAGCATCTAAAGCCTACCGTCCCTCTTGAAAACGTAATTAATTATCTACAGAAAAAGACCAAACACCATTATTATTCCCAGAGAAGGAAAAAAAAACGAATAAGATAAAAATCCCACCGTAATCCCCTCTTTCTGAAAGAAACGGAAAATACTTCAAGGAGAAGAAACCTGGGGTGGATTACATGTAATCCCTCCTTAAAAAAAACGTAAATAATACAAGGAGAAGAGACATGGGGCCTGTTGCAAATCAAATCACAGTAACTCCTCACATTACCTCCCCCTTCAAGTTCGGGGTACTCGATCTAATTTAATGTGATCTTTGTATTTCCAGACTGGCCCCTATCTATGTCTAAAGATCTGCCTGGCGGTACCGAAGTCTCAGGGTCACAACTGGTGATTTCCACCTGGCGACTACAACTCCCATGGTTGTCCTGCGACCTTCCTCTTTTACGTTTGCTCTTTCTTCTTCTTCTTGAACAAACTCCCATGTTCCGGTGGAAGAGTTGATCTCTCTTCGAACTTGTGCCTTCCAATGGTGGGTCTTAACCTTCCCTGGCTATGTCCGTCAAAAGGCGGTCTTGGTCGGCTGACTTGGCCGACTAGCTCTGTGGCGGCCTGGCGATGGCGACTACATTGCTGCGCGTCAGCGGGTTTGAGACCGCTGGTATATGGCGATGAAGATGCGTACTGTCTTGTGCTTCCAGCATAGATTCTCCGATCGCTTCACTCCCCTCTGGTTTGCGTAGAGGTTGCGTAGAGAGTGCTCCTTTCTCTACCCTCTCACCAGGGGTTCTCACTGGGTTGCCCTGACCTCAGCGACATCCGTTTCCCTTACTAAGCAGGACGCATCTGGTGGTACGTTTTTGCTACTCGCCTCTTTGCAAGAGCCGCTTTCTGTAAGCGAGCTAGTAGCGGGATGGAGCCCATCTCCGTTTATAGGCAAACGGTCACTCAGATCACTGTCCTCCTCCGTCTGAGTAAAGTGATGGTCGGATGGGGCTCCAGGGTGGGTTGGAAACATATGTTCGCTCGATTCGCTGTCTTCTGCCCTATGAAGAATGCGCTGGTCGTGTACATAAGTCCTACCACTCTTGTCAGTATGTTCCTCGCTCACAGGAGGTAATACCATCGGGGGCCTAATTCCCGACAACAAAGAAGGTATTTCCAAAATCAAAGACGTCGCCGCTGTTTGGCCATTCGGCTTAACATGGCTGTCAGAGGGATACGCCTCTGCAAAAACCATTCCAATGTCCTTGGAGGTCTTTAACCTCTCCATCTCAAGACATGGCTGGTTGAGCTCTCGCGGGGCTCAGTGAATCAGGGGCTTATCCTTTTCACTTATCTGGCCTGCAGCAGGCCCCCTTGCGGTAGCAAGGATCGGTGCGGATGGGGTTCTCAAAACTAAATATGGGCTTCCCAGAATAAAATCATAAGCTGGCTGGGCCATCACAGCTGCTTTGATTGTGCCACGTACAAATTTTGTTTTCACCTCAATATTGGCTACCTGAAGACGCTGTGAGGTACCCTTCCTCAAAACGCCACCAATATCAACTTTCTCCCGTGTCATTTACCCGGGCTTCACCAGGTGACGAGCGACTATACTGGGGTAAGTAAGCCCGCTGTCAAATAAACACATGGTGTGAGTTCCATTCACTTCGGCTGGTACACTATTAGAGATCAACTTCTCTGAAGGAATGGGTTCCCACTTATTCCCTTTTGTCACTCTCACCGGCCTTAAACAAGCTGCATGGTGAGCGGGTGGTTTATTTAGACAACGGGATGTCCAGTGAGAAGTGGTGCGACAGTACCGACAATATCTCTCGTTATCTCCCCTGTTTCTGGCGGGTTCATGAGAGGTTGCTCCCTGTGCTCTATTATGCGGTTGGGGGCGCATGTTAGGACTAGAATGGGGCTCCTTGCGAGACGGCCGCTGCTGCTGCTGAGCAGGAGAAGAAGCCGACTGTGACGATGATGCTCCTTTGTCCGGGGTTGGCAGGTCTGGGTGTTTCCTTTTCTGGCCCAGTACTTCGGCCTGTGCCGTCTGGAACCTTTCTGAAAAAAGAATAATCTGGTCCAGTTGCTGGGCGCCCTGCTCTGCCAGGTACCTCCTCAAGGCGGGAGACATAGTTGCCTTCAATTGTTCAACCATTATTAACTCTTCCAGCCCTTCGAAGGATTTAGCCAGTCCAGACAACTCTCTCCAGCGAGTGAGGTATTTCCTCAGCCTTTCAGCGAACTGGGGATAACTTTCTCCTTTCTCCGGACGGTTCTCCCGGAACATTGTTTGGCACTTACTGGGGGGGGGGGGGGGGGGGGCGGGGGGATCCACTGGAATCGTTGTAACAGTGCGTTACGTAGGGCCTCGAAGTTATTTTGGTCGTCACTGAGCATCTTACTGTAGATGTCATACGCGTGCCCTTTGAGAGACTGCGATAATTTCAGACACCAAAGACTTTCCTCCAACCCATATGCCTTTGCCATCCGTTCGAATTTTTTCCAAAAATACATCAATTTTCTCATTCCCGTTAGGGAAAGAGTCCATTGGAAAATTCATGGCTGCCACCCGGGGTCCTCCAGTTCCTGAGGAGTCAGTCGCCCCTGCTCTGGGTGAATCTCCATTCGCTGAACTGCCCTCCGACGATCTACTTTGCAGTTCCAGAGAATGCATGGCAAGTTCATGCTGTCTCTCTGCTGCCTTCTCCCTTTCCTCTACCTCCATTTTCCGAAGTTCCATCTCAGCCAGTCGAGCCCTTTCTTCTTTCTCTGCTTCCAGTTTCCGAAGTTCCATCGCAGCCAGTCGAGCCCTCTCTTCTTTCTCTGCTTCCAGTTTCCGAAGTTCCATCTCAGCCAGTCAAGCCCTATCTTCTTTCTCTGCTTCCAGTTTCCGAAGTTCCGTTTCAGCCTCCTTTTCCTTTGCCTCCATCTGCCAGTCTTGTTCCCTCATTATGTAGGCCTTAGTCTCGGCCTCATTCATCACCATGTTTTTAGCTGCCTCCCTCCATCCAGCAAGTAACTTGACCAATTCAGCCATCTTACCTGACAACTCTGCAGTAATTCTCTCAAAGAGGGGAAATGACAAAAAAGAAACAAGAAAAATTTACCGTTACCTACTCGGCACTACTCCCTGTATAACCGCTGTCTCAAAAACCCGAACTCAGACTAGCATCAAGTCTGAAGAACTACCTGAAAAAAAATTTAGTTATACAGCTACCCAAAAACCCGAATTTACTTTCCTGTTTAGAAAAAAAATTCAGTTAGCCATCAATTACCTTACTACAACTACAAACATCTACACTGAATGCACCTGTGGAAAAAACGTTCAGTGGAAAAAAAAAAAACTTATAGCTGGATCAGTCTTAACAGCTCAAGTCTAGGGGATATTTAAAGAAAAATCTATTTTTCAGAACTTTCTACAGAGACAATCTATGAATCTAGATAAAATCACAGAATTGATCCCAACAGAATCAATCCCAAGGACGATGGCCACCACTTTGTCACGAAGTGGATTTAAGACTAGATGCTGCCTACATATAGTGACAAGACACTAGTGGGAAGAAAGTCTAAGAAGATAGATTTTAGAAGAAAATGACAGTGGCTGTGGAAGATGAGGCTATTGGCGTCAAGGGGCGAGAACCTAGATTGACTCTCCCTTGCCACTTGCGACGTATTGTGTTGCTATAACCACAACACCTCTAACTACCAAGACGGGATAAGGTTTAACTAAATACCACAGTCACCACTATACAGACAACATAGATAACGTATAGTTTAACGAAAGTGACTGATCCAGACTAAAGTTTAAATAGTTTTATTTACATAACAAAAATTCAGATAACATACAACAATCAAATAGAGTGCGAGTTAGCACCCCTGGAAAGAACATAACAATCAATTACAGTGATTACGTAAGGTAACCCCACAATGTCGCCCTCCACTCCATCTGTAAGGAAGAAAGGTAAGAAATACAACAACCTGTTAAATGGGATCTCTAACATCATATCCACCTTACTCCAAATCCCTTGATATTATGTAACCACAATCTAAATCATACTGTCTGTCTGTCTGCAGATGTCACTAAACTTGAAGGGCCTACACAGCTTCTCCGCTTTAGGCAAATTACCCTTCACTAGCTAACACTATGTCCACCGAAAAGAACTGGTGTTATCACCTCCTACACAAACTAACCGACGAATTGCTTAATTATATCTATGTTCAGTGTCTGTAAGCCACTCCTGGTTTCTACTAAGAGTCTCCTCCACTACTCTCCTTCTCTCTCTCTCGCTAGTGCAGTTAAGAGGTATTTTGACCCTTTTTCCTCTAACCGCCTGTTGTAGCTGATGACTTGGGTTGGTAGACTGGATACGGGACTTGGACTATCTCTGCTTCACAAAAATGACGAATATTAATTCGTATACCCGGTTACCCCTATTTGGGTTTAGGGCCGTCGGTTTTATTTTGATCGAATTTCACGACACCTCTAGGCCCTGTGCCTAGGTTCAGCGTGCGCGTATATGAGCGTAGCGCTCATGATTTGTTAAGAAATCCGTTCTTTCTGGAGAAGGCTTCGCTTCCAGCGACCTGTTCTTTCTCTCTCGGGTGCAAAACAGAATTTGCGCCGGTGACCACCGCGTCACCACTCCTCTTTCTCTTCTGGCTCTGCCTCGACTCTTCTTCTCTTGAGAAGGCCGACGACTTCGGTCAAGCTGTAGGACAAAACTTCCGCCCCTAGCTGCCAGCCGTGAAAATATTTGCCAAGTCGAATTTCTCCGTAGAGCAGACAACTATGTATATTGAATACAGGCGTTGATTTTCACGGCATGAAGTTTTTTTTTTATCAGAGAGAGTTCTGCATTATTAGACGCGCGTATTTATTTCAGAAATTGAGGCCGACCCACGCCAAACGTGAGTAGTTGCGTGGCTTTTTTTCTTTATCGGGTCACTCTCTAATCCAATCATCATGCCGCGAAATCTAAAAATAGCCCGTGGTCATAAGCTAAATTTAGAACGTAAGAGTAACCGGAGTATTTCCATTACTTACTGAGCTACACGCTTAAATCACCCCATACCCCCAACTTTTGCGTGAGTAGATGCGGATTTTGTGGACTTTTCCGCGTCTTAAAATTTACCCCTCCTAATAATTACAGAAATTAAATGCCCCGCCATTATGTTACACTAGAAATTCCTACATGAACGCCATTTCTTCATGGGAAATATAACTGGTGCAAGTCTAGCATCTAAAGCCTACCGTCCCTCTTGAAAACGTAATTAATTATCTACAGAAAAAGACCAAACACCATTATTATTCCCAGAGAAGGAAAAAAAACGAATAAGATAAAAATCCCACCGTAATCCCCTCTTTCTGAAAGAAACGGAAAATACTACAAGGAGAAGAAACCTGGGGTGGATTACATGTAATCCCTCCTAGAAAAAAACGTAAATAATGCAAGGAGAAGAGACATGGGGCCTGTTGCAAATCAAATCACAGTAACTCCTTACAGTCTGTGTATGTGTAATCATATAATAAACATATCTCAGTCAACAATAATGCCTTCATACTCCTACTAAATACTAACTACATCATCACGTGAGAGAAAACTTATTTGAAGCACTTCTATGTATGATGAAATATTATACACAACTCACTGGTCTAAATAACCCCATTTGATCAGTATCTTAGAGGCCTAGCTGCTCTAAAGAACAAGCAGATATAAATATATATATATGTACTCTATTCTTACAGCTCTTTACTAAACTTAATAGGCATAGGCTACTCACGGAGCTAGAGGGTACGCTAATCTTTCTCTCACAAAAATCACTGATGTAAAATTAACCACACTTACGGCTCACAATAATGCAATATAACTACCACTTAACACTACCCAAATAATAATAATGGTAATACGTACACACTTGTATACAGCGCAATGCGGCACTGGAATTTCTCTAATAAAATCACTTAGTACTTTACATATTTAACACACAGTCTCACCGTTGAAAATAGCTATGAGATATACGTGAAATTACACTTAAACACACATAAATCGCCAGTCAGCTTCTATCAAACTATAGATAGACAAACGCTATAAAGCATTAACTTCTAAACCTGAAACGTCTAATATTACTTTATATTAAGTATTATAAAATGTACTTATATGCAAGCATACCTCTATGTCGTTAGTTCTATTAGCACAGACGCAACAATGCAAAAGCCCAAACCTCACTTGGTTATCGTACGAGAGCGCGTTTTGCACAAGAAGACGATCTGGCTACTTCTCAGCTCTCCACTCGACTCTCTCACTGTCACAGTTTAAATCTACATCTCTACTCCTGTACCACATGATAGCCACGTCAAAATGTCAGGGAAAGCTCCACCCCTCTCTCTAGGGAGCTAATCAGGAGTCCTATGCTCAGTTTGGATGCCATGAGATTACATTTTAGTAAGGATTATCTTCCGAATCGACACAACTCAAGGTCCGCCAACTAATGCGCTGTTACATCCCACGATATCCGTTGCCCTACTCACACTTCTTACGGTTTCGTGCTCAAAAATGTGTTTTCCTCTGGTGTCAGACAGCGCCGAGATGTCTAAAACTAAGGACTGTCTCCCATTAGATCTTCTGCGTTTCACACGTTTGTCTTCTTCACGAATGGCAAAGGTGGGTTTCGTTTAAATTTCCCATTACCGGGTGAGAATGCCAACATGAGCACAAATATACACCGTAGACTAGATCGACAACTAATTACTCAGTCTAAAATGACCCCTTTCTGGCCACGCGGTCACATACTCTGCCCCTAAATTTGTTGTGGTCCCCACAAACCTACTCTGCTCCATTGTCAGTTCTAAGTTTATGTCTTTTTGCTTGTCGCGGTCTGGGAGAATTGTCCGCTCGTACAGCGTCGCTACTTGGTTGAGAGTTCAGCGAGTTAGTGCCTGCAGTTGTCGGCCTTGGCGGGGGATTTCTTCCAACATGTTTTACACTTGTTTTTCGTCGATTTTGGCGTGCATTCCCCCCAATCTGATTTAGATTGGTGTCCTTTCCGGAGCGTCGGTGTGTATTCCCTCCTATCTGTTTAAGACGAGTTTCCTCTTCTAAACGTTGACCGCTTTTCTTGGCGCCATCAGGGTAACAGTTGTCACGGCCATCTCTTGGCCTGCACCCTGAAGGCAACCTAGATGTGTCGGTACGTCTAGAGAGGGCGCACTTTGAGGGACAAACCGATATCAAATGCTCTGGGGAATTACACTGAAAACATCGCTTCGGAAGCGGGTCCTGAGGGCACTTGGCTGCCATGTGGTCTGAAAAGTCTCCACAATTGTAGCATCTTATTTTTCTAGGCTTTCTCTGTGCCATCGGTCGTCTCCTGCTGCCCTTACATTCCTGGCCGCCAATGCCGCATACAAAGACCGCTTCAATGCCCCGAACAGATGGTTTGCTGTCAAATTCTACTCGCTCATTTCTCGCCAGACTACGGAATCCCTTTCTGAAAATTTCAGTCTGATGTACAAATACATCAACACCTCCATCATCCGGTGTAATAAATCCCCATCCTGTGTCGACATTATACCACTTACAAAATCCTTGTCGCCTTGTTGGTGCATCTGTGTTTTTACTTACCTCTAAATCACTGCGCTCACTATCAACTGCCTGACTCTCACCTACAGGAAGGTCTAGTTTTGGTTCCAGTTGATCCAAACCTTGGTTCTGCTCTAGGTGTTCATGTGGTTGGCACTGTTTCCTTCTTCTTCGCGTCTCCTTTTGTGCTGGCGAACTGGTCTGTGATAGCTGTGCTAGCTGGGACTTTAGACTAGCTACTTCTGATATGAGTGCCTCCTCTTCATTGTGAGCTTCTGCACTGGCTATCTGCACTAGCGTATCAGGTTCTTTGCCTTCCCAGAAAACAGCATAGTCCCTAACTTCCCTAAATGAGACACCCGGATGTTCTAGGACGAATATCTTCACAAATGACTTACTCAGATCATCTCTCAGCTGGGCAACAAAATGATCCCTGAGCATGGATGGGTCCACAGGAGCCAAGCCTTTCTTCACCCGCGTTGCATTCAATCTCAGAAATAACTCATGCAACAGGTGAGAGAATACCGTTACTGATAAGCTAGGCCCCTGTCTCATGGCATAGAAACACCTAGTCATCTCATTGACTAGTTGTCGCTCACTGTAGGCTTCTTCCACAATTTCGAGTAACTTCTCAGGGCTGGCCTTGGCTCCGCCACGTATCCGTAATTCCCTAGAGACCGCTGGTGTAACATTAGTCCACACAATGTCTAACCTATCTTCTACAGTTAAGGGCCCTACCTTCCATGCAGCTTTTACCTCCTTCACAAACTCTTGCCAAGTGGGACCTGGCTTTTCACCAAATCGTCTTACCTCCGGCACTGTTATGTAAATCACCTTCACATGCACATTGCTCTGGCTCTTTCCTGGTGTGAGGATTTCTTCACGGGAGCCACCTCCAGCTGTCGATGTGCTCCCAGGCTCTGACCGGCATGTTGCGTCTGCGCATTGAGTTGACATCACTACTCTAGCCCTAACCTAGCAAAATACAATGCAAAAACAGATGGAAAGAAAACACTTATTATAATATTACAATAAATAATAGAAAGTGTCTCTTATTTTTTTTTTTTTTTTGCTTGCTCTTGTCTTCTCTTCGCTGTTGTGGCCTGTAGCAGTTTCAGGTGCTGCCTGGTGATACGATTGAGTCAGTCAATCGTGGTAGGTCGGCCACTGGTTTGGCATAATAACACTGGCGTAGCAATAGTGTTCCTGTTTGTTGTGATGGAGTATCATTAGCAAGGATACTATTGCAGGAAAACTGATATAACTGCAAACGGCTAGTCCCTGGCTTGATAAGATATTCAATGGATGTACGGTGGTATGATTCTTCTCTGGGCCTGCGTTAGTGCGACTCTTCACCAGGCCTACGTTGGTGCGACTCTTCAATGGGCCTATGGTGGTGCGAATCTTCACTGGGGAGATGTACTGGTCAGATGTGCTGGGCAGATGTTCTGCTCCGTCTGTGCTGGGTGTTGTAATACTCTTGCAAGGTTTAGCTCAGGTATCCTTGGTGCTCAGTGGTTGTAGTGCTCTCTTGCAGCAATCAACATTCCGCGTATGACTCTATACTACACTGTCTGTCAGTATCCTGCCGACGACGCCATTTGTGATAGGGTGGACGAGATGATGATGATGCTTTGTGTGCTTATTGTCACTGACAGGGTTGTATGAATAAATACACCCCATGCCTTAGAATCAGAGTTTTATTGTTGATCGGGTCGGTTGCGAGTGTGCAAGAAAGTGATCACATATCACAACAGCATCATCATCATCTCGCCCACCCTATCACAGATGGAAGATACATCTCAGAAGTGAAGAGCAGAATAGCTCAGACAAAAGCGGCATTCTATAAAGTGAAGAGTATTTTATGCAACAATTCTTTGTCAATGGAAGTAAGAAAGAGAGTTCTTTAGTGTTATATTGAACCAATCCTTACGTATAAGAGCGAGTCATGGACAATTAGTACACCAATGGAGAAGGCACTAGAGGCCACAGAAATGTGGTTTTACAGAAAAATGTTAAAAAATACCATGGACAGCCGACAAGAGTAATGAGGATGTCCTGAAAGAGGCCAATGCGCAAAGGAAACTTATTTCACAAGTTAGAAAGAAACAATCCACTTTTTTGGGCATGTTATGAGAAGAGGAAAGCTGGAATATATCGTACCAATAAGTAAGATTGAAGGAAAAAGAAATAGGGGAAGACAAAGGGAGCAAATAATGGACAGTTTGACATCGTGGCATGGAAAGAAGTCAACAAGAGAATTGATAAATTGTACTGAAGACAGGAAATTGTGGAAAAACATCACCTCCTATGCCACTAGACATGGTACTTGAAGAAGCAGAACTCAAGAACAGAGTCAGGTACCCATTTACAGCTGGGTAGACTGGAGCGTGACACCGCCGTGTTTCGAACCCGGCATCTTTGTCGCGAGAGGTCAGCGCTCTAACCACTCAGCCAATCGAACGTTCATTCTGAGAGCGTAGTTGTCCTTTTCTTCTTCTCTTTCATCAAGGATCCCTGGCAATCCTACAGGATTAGAAGAAAGATGGGACCGAAGGCGTAGCAACCGAGATAAATGCAGTCAGCGACATCTAGCTTGACTGCTTGCGTCAGGGTCAGCGAACCAGAGCTGACCAAGACCCTACTCCACCTCCAAGTGGTGGTCCTGGAAACAGATTGCATCACTGCAGTCTGCCTGAGTGAGTAGGGATCGAAGAGGGAAGGCAAACCCGGTCCCAAAAAAACGCCGTGCTGAAGTCGGATGTCTCGGGCCGAAAGGCGCAAATATCGCAGCTTCGCTGTAAACGGCGGCACTACGCAAGCAACGTCCTTCTCAGGACGAACGAGGAAGAAGAAGAAAGATCATTATCATCATTGCCTTTATAGCTCCTTAGACAGCATGGAACCGCCACAGCATCTAGCCGCCTTACAGGAAGCCAGCAAAAACATTCGCGTGCTCTTGTAGTGGTGATGTCTGTAACAATTTCTGTTACATAATGAGGTGGCCAACCGCATGCACAACCCCAGCCCTGTATGACATGCATGGGAGAGCAATAGTCCTGTTCTTTATTTGTCTCGGGAGCCGCGGTAGCGCAGTGGTTAGTGCACTGGTTTCCTAGCTCGGTGGTCCATGGTTCGATCCCCAGATGAGGTGGGATTTTTTTTAGGCCACAAACGGCTCCTGGGTCGACCCAGCCCCAATTGGGTACCAGAGGAACTCTGGGAGGGTTAAGGCGTCCGGCGTGATGCTGACCACATCACCCCTAGTGTGCCAATGGTCAAGAAAATATGGGCCTAACACCATATTCCCAATATGCCTCAATGGGTGTGTCACGTGATCCTTTATTTGTCTAACAGCAGACATCCGGGAACTACGCGGGGCATTTTGAAAAAGAGTCATGGTTTTAAAAAAAAGGATATGTGTCACGTGGTTACCCGGAGGTCTCTAAAGAGGAAACAGAATATATGCTAGTATAGCACATGCGCAGTGTAGTCCCCGGGGTGTTCTGGTGAGGCAGCGAAAGAATATGGCGACTACTCCTTCATGCATGTCGTACAAGGCGACTAATATATGGTTGTGCATAAGGCTGGCAACCCCATTATGTAAAACAAATTACTACAGAACAGTGGCATACTAATGGGTTGCTATAGGGGCGGTCCGCACCGGGTGATAGCCAGGAAAAAGGGGAAGGGGGTTGCCATCGGATTTTATTATGACACTAGAATAAAGCCCGTCATAAAACACGAATTACATTCAAAAGCACCAATACCTAACGGCAATTTTACTTTTTCAAAAGTATTTTTAAAAACCACTGTTCATCACCACAGTACATCAACTACGTAGCAGCAGCGAGGATCCCAATGTGTGTATACGGGATCATACATTCTATAAAAATATTTTTGAGCACATCGTCATTTGCGCATTGTTCTTTGGTAAGTGTTACTATTTTCGGGAGAGTACAGATAAGGGAAACAATACAACTAATGTCTAACTTTCAACCAAAGTTGCATCCCTTAGCGTTACTGACAGAAAAAGCTGGGGTTTTATATATATTGATTATGTATTATTTTAAAATCTACTTGCAAGCATAATGTATTTTTCTGTGTGTTTTATGGATTGCTAAAAGCAGGATCTGCCCCGGGATACCGAATACTGCGAGCACGCCCCTGCTACAGAAACGACTGCTACAACAGCATGTGACTGCTTGGTACAGGCTTCCTGCCAGGGGACCAGTTGCAGTGGTAGTCCCGTAAGCAACGGAAAGGAAAAATGATGACAGTACATGACTCAGCAGCTGCTAGCCAACTAGACAAATAAATTGAACAGAAATACAGCACCAGGCCCTCGTGTAGTTACCGGGGCGGGGGTCCTCTGATGAGACAAAGAAAGAACATGACTACTGCTCCCTCGGGCATATCGTACAAGGCGATTAAGATGAGGCTGGGCATTGGGGGGGGGGGGGGAAAGCTGGCAACCTCATCATATACAACAAATTACCACAGAAACCACCACTGCGAGAGAATGTGAATCCTTGGTACAGGCTTCATGCAAAAAGGGGGGGGGGGGGGGGGGGGGGCAACTGAAGCGGATGTCTCATTGCTCCATAAGGAGTGTAAAGGGAAATGGGGATGATGATGATGACAGCACATGACTCAGCAGCTCCCAGCAACAAGAAAAAAGAAATTGAGCAGAATACAGCACGACTTTGCATAATTGTTGTAGTAACAAAATCAACACCGTTTGAAGCATTAGAGGTACCATTAGGTATAACGCCTCTAAATTGAATAACGAAACAACTCAGATTACATTACATGGGCAAAGTACGAATAGACACGAATCACCTAGCGTACACATCATTTGTAAAGAATCAGCCAATGGTCTACGACGCATCATTAGTTCCTGTTAGATAGTCAGTGGGTTGGAAGTGTATGCAGGAATTAGAAAAATACATCATATTTTAATCTTGCTATTTAAACTGTGGTAGCAAATACGCACCAGTGAGTGTTACTGCCATGGGAACTCAGGAAA
Source organism: Oreohelix idahoensis (assembly GCA_024509875.1). NCBI lineage: Eukaryota > Metazoa > Mollusca > Gastropoda > Stylommatophora > Oreohelicidae > Oreohelix > Oreohelix idahoensis. The sequence continues at coordinate 55,598 of JAMPIV010005884.1, read as the reverse complement.
CCAAACGTCGACTATTATCTTGCAGAAATCGATACTTTAAAATCCCAATGTAATGTAGTGTAAAAGGTTGTCTCATAGCAGATATAACCGTACAGGTGTGAAGTGTTAGAGACCTTTATACTAGCTCCAGCATAGAGAAATGGGGTGACCAGCTCCCTTCCTCACTGCCTTTTCCTTCCCTGACTCAAGAATAGAGTCAGGTAACCATTTACAGATGGGTAGACTGGAGCGTGACGACACCGTATTTCGAGCTCGGAGCTTTTGCCGCGCGAGGCAAACGCTCCATCCACTCTACCAATCGGACGCTCAGCATGCACTGTGCAGCATTATAAAACGATATAACTATTGCTAGAGAATTTATTTTCAAACTGAAAGAACCAACAAGAAAAAATCCACTAATGTAATATACCATTCAGCATAAAGAACACTATATATCCAAATAATACCCATGTGTAGTTGAACAGGGTATTCTATACACAGGATACACACCGTATTCCTAAAGTTGTGTCCAACAATTAATTGGCAGAGTGGTTAGAACGGTGGCCTCTATCGGCGAAAGTACTGCGTTCGAAACACGGTGGCGGCACGTCACAATCTACCTGTCTGTAATGGGTAGCTGCCTCTGCTCTTGAGTTAGGTAAAGCAAAGGCAGCGAAGACAGGAATTGATCACCCCACCTCTCCAAGCTGAACCTTGTAGTAAGTGGAGTGCACTATGGCAATATATGATAGACTAACTTTACATTTTTTTTTTTATCCTACTGGCTACATGAGGCATGTACTTGTAACAACTTCAAGCAGTCACAGACAAGATTAAGGGAAACAATAACAACTCATGGATGAAAATTTTTTAAAAAGACAGTTCCCCCAAATGAAGAAAACTCCAAATAGGGACTGACTCCGCTGCCAGTAGTAGGCAGGGGAAGGCAGACGTGAAACAGAAATCAAGAAGAGAGTGAGAGAGACGAAATTCAACATTGTGAGACAGGACAGATACTAGCATCCAAAGAAATTAAAAATGAGACTCCTTGAACATTCGATATACCCTTTACCACTGTCTGGTGCAGATGTATGGACAATGAGCGACAAGTTAAAAGAAGGAAATGAATGAGAGACACCCCCACCCCCTGAAATGATATACAGGAAAATAGAACACATAACATCAGTCTAGAAAAGCTAGGAATGACAAGAGGATTAATGATTGACATCAAAATATGACAGATAAGACATTTTGGGCATTCAAAGAGATACAGCACTTTTACGCTTTTTTTTTTTTTAGATACGCTTTTTGTCAATTTGATATTACATTTTTTGACTGCATGCTATAAACTCCTTGAAAAATTATTTGTGGATTTTTAGTGCATTAAAAGCCTGTGTTTAAAATATTGTTATTTTATTTTTATTCTTTTTAGTGTTTTTTTTTTTTTTAATTTAAGTCAAATGTAATCGATCCGCTAATGACATTATCAGTTTGCGATAAACTTCTTCTTCTTCTTCTTCTTCCTCGTTCGTCCTGAAAAGGACGTTGGTTGCGTTGTGTCTGTTTATGCCGGAGCTGTGATATCTGCACCTTTCGGTCGACACATCCGACTTCAGCACGGCATTTTTTTGGGACCGGGTTAGCCTTCCCTCTTCGATCCCTACTATCTCAGCCAGACTGCAGTGATGCAGCCTGTTTCCAGGACCACCACGTGGAGGTGGAGTAGGGTCTTGGTCAGCTCTGGTTCGCTGACCCTGATGCAAGCAGTCAAGCCGACTGCATTCTCTATTGCTGCATCTTTGGGTCTAAGTTTGCGATATACGAGTCTAGAGCACAGGAGGCGGATTTCATTATTCAGTACATTACACGGAAAGTTTATTTTTTATTTATTTTTTTTTTTAAATTTTGATAAGAGTTGTAAATTACAATTTTTTTAATGAAGTTGTCAGTTGTTTGTATGTCTGTGCACGCGCGTGCGATAGTGTGTGTGTGTGTGGGGGGGGGGGGGAAGAAGTGTCAATATTTCTCTCAAGAGAGACAATCTTGTTGGAAAGAATACACCTAGATTATTTGCAGTTATCGCCCATTTCACTGATACAAACAAGAAAAAGAAAAAAACAATATTAATTTTAATTTTCTTCGTTTTATTATTTTTACGACTGATTATTGTATTGTCATGGGGAATACACAACTATGCCAAGTTTCAGAGCTATTGCTCATCTGGTGGATAAAATTGATTGTTTGATTGAAAAATTGATGTAAAATATGCAAGATGGTTGTAAGGGAGTCCAGCTCCACCTCGTGGGGGCGAATAGTCGGGAGCAGGACCCTGTGAACAATAACATTTATAACATGTAGTCCAATAGTCGATACTGCCGTAGACGATTGAAGTATTAGAGACCACAATTCTAGGCCTCAGGTTTATGATGTGGAGTGGCGAGTTCCTTTCACCGCTACCTTTGCCTCCTCTAACTCAAGAGCAGAGCTAGGTACCCATTTAAAGCTGGGTATAATGGAGCCTGACGCTACCAGGTAATAAGACTTCAATTTTTACATGTTATGCACATACTTGTGTTTGACGTTAAGCGCTGTGGGTTAAAGTAGTTTTTTTTTTCTTCTTCTTCTTCTTCTTTGATCCATAACTGCCAACCGCCAAAGCAGTCAGCGGCCATCACGCCTGGTGGCGTCTTGTAGGGCAGCAACAAATTGATTCCACTTTGCTCGGTCGGCGACCATCCTTCGTACAGTGCCCCAACTGTGGTTCATTCTTTGCATCTCAGCTTCCACAGTTCTCCGCCAAGTTATCTTTGGTCGGCCTCTCTTTCGCTTTCCCTCGGGGGTCCATAGCATAGCTATTCTTGTGATGGTATCAGGGTCCCTTCTGAGGACATGGCCAACCCAACTCCAGCGTCTGCCAGCTATGATGGTGTGCATGTCCTCCTGGTTACTCCGAATAAGTAGTTCTTGGTTGCTGATGGTGTTTGGCCAAAAGATTCGGAGAATTTTCCTTAGGCAGATTGTGTGGAAGGAGGACAGTTTCGACATTTCCTTCTCTGTTACTCTCCAACATTCCGCACCATAGAGCAGCACAGAAAGTACACAGCTCTCATACAGTCTTAATTTGGTGTTTGTGCTGTATTGGGAAGACTTCCAAATGTTGTTGAGAACAGCAAAGGCTGTTCTCGCTTTATTCATTCTGTTGTTAATGTCCTTGCTTGTTCCGCCGTCAGGTGTTACTATGCTTCCTAGGTAAGTAAATGTGTCTGTTTGTTCTAACTTCTGGTTCCTTACTGTTACTGGCTCAGGATTGCCCACATTTAGTGTCATGACCTCTGTCTTCTTCAAATTGATGTTCAGGCCAACCTGCTGGCCATACTTATTCAGTCTATCGGTTTTGTCTTGAATGTGTTGGTGTGAATGCGCGAGTAGTGCAATGTCATCTGCATATTCCAAATCTTCCAGTGTTTTTTTTTTGTCTTGGACAGATGTATTTCCTTTGACAACGTTACGTCTTGTTTCATCATGGATATCTTAAACCAGACCACCAAAACAGTATGCACATCGTCAGTTCAAAGGAAGTGAAGAAGTGGTAATCTTCCGACTCCGCACAGATCACAACGGATTGAGATAACATCTTTTCAACAAGCTAAAGATAAGAACTACTGATGAGTGTAACTACGGCAATGATTAAAAGGCCATTCAACATATGAGGTGCCTAACATATGAGGAACAGGGAAAACACGTATGTCTGTCACCAGTATCATTCACTGGACAGACTCTGTGAAGATAATACCAATATTCTCAGGCTCATCACAGCTTTATATAAACATATTCAAGTTGACGTCTGAAAGTGTACGAAGAAGAGTAAACATCGTCTATCCACCTTCCTAATGTCTTCATTTCTCTGTCTGCCTCTTCTGGTGACATTTGCAGCTTTTCTCAAATCATCGTCTCACATGTTCTGATCTTCCTCTCGTGTGATTAAAATATTGATAAATTAAGGGGCTGCTGTAAAACTGGTAAAGAAATATATATATATATATATATATATATATATATCATCATCATCTCAACCCGTAACCCGTCATGGGTCGTAGGGGTGCCATGGTGGAAGCATCAGCCGACAGGGTCCTCCACTGCTCTCTATCCTCAGCAATGCGTACAAGTGTGGAAAAACCGTGTCCTGCCCATTCTTTGATGTTATCAGCCCAGGATTTTCTTTGCCTTCCTCTTCTCCGTTTACCTTCGACTGTTCCCTGGAGGATCGTTTTCGAAAGGGAGTCATGACGAGTTACATGCCCAAACCAGGCAAGCTTTCGACGTTTCACTACTGATAAAAGTGGTTCTTGGTGGCCTGCATAGGTGTTTATCTTCTCTCTAACATAGACATTTGTTTTGTGCTCTTTATAGCAAATGCGCAAAATTCTTCTATAACATTTATGCTCAAAAGCCTGAATCCTTCGCTCCGTATCTGCAGTGAGTGTCCAGCAAAATGGTATTGAATCAGTTTTAGAAATTAACGGTACACAGGAAACACGGAACGTGACGGTTTCACTCTTCGTCAGCCACATTTACACACAGGCAACAAGGACAATAAATATAGACGTGTAATATATATTAAAGCAGATAAAGAGCAATAATAAAGCAAGGAAACTGCACAATCGAAAAGAATTAATCAATACAAGAAATTCAACAATCAAAGAAAATCAAAAGCAGATAATGGAATTAAAAAACAAGAAGCCTTGTTATAAAACTCTTCTTCGCTCGAAATTCGCTCTCAAGTAACCTTCAGTTTCTTCTATGAACATGCTTTCTAATCGTTTGATGTCTTTTCATTGTTTTAATCAAGGGATTTTTTTACATGGATGTTGAATGAAGTTTTGCATCATCATCATCACCATCATTACCTTTTAGTTTCCCAAGGAGCATAGGCTTTCATCAAATTCGTGTAAAGCCTTCTTGTCCTCCTCTCATTCGTTCAAAGTCTTTTCATGACATTTTTATCTCCACCCCCCCCCCCCCTTCCACCCCCCCCCCCCCCCCCCCCCCCCCCCCCCCCCCCCCCCCCCCCCCCCCCCCCCCACCCCCCCACCCCCCCCTCCCCCCCCACCCCCCCAGCTCTCATCTTCTAGTGTTTATTCGTCTCACTCTTCCTCTTTTATACTGGGAGCTCCCAAACAAACATAGATTGTATTGTTGTCATTGGATGTCCTTAATGTATGCCGTATCCAACACCAGGGCGCTTTTCTTCCTATCTTGTTCCACTGGTCACTGGTCTGGGTCATGCCATTAGTTCCACAATTGTGATTTTATACTTTCAGTTCAATCCTTCTATAATAGAAAAGTCTGAAACTTCTGGGTTGTCACTTTTGTTGTTCTCCATGTTTCAGGGCCACACAATAGAATTGCCTTGACACACGAGTTGAACATTCTGATTATTGTTTTTGGACTTAATAACTTTTCTTTTTCAAATATAGTCTAGTGCAAAATTATATACATATATACAGTTAGTTAGTTGCTTATCCTTTACAGGACGTGGCAATCAACCCCAGCTTTTATTGGTTGTTTGTGATTATTCTAGGCAATTTTTTCATTCAGTAGTTTGTCATTGCTTTCTGAACGGTACGGCGCTTATACCATTGTTAAAAATCCACACAAAGCGATTTGCTTCCAAACCGCCTGCAGCAGGTTTCGAACCTGGTATATCTGGATTATGAAACTGCGTTCAAATCCATTAGGCCACAGACGCCGACACATATATACAAGTCAGTCCTATTGTATGACTCTGAAACATGGAGAACGACAGAAACAACATCTAAGACATTATAATCTTTCATAAATTGGTATTTGCGTAGAACAGAAGGATTTACATGGTACGACCAATTGAGATCCGATGACAAGAACCAGATAAGTGCTAGTGGATCAGGAGATGAGAAAAAGACGCCGGCGATAGATAGGAAACAAGTTGAGGAAACCTGTGATAGTATCACACCACAGTCGTTCTTCAGGAATTTCTGGGGCTAAAAGAAGCTGAGGTAGAGCCAAAAAAAAAAAACATATACACAACAGAACTGGAGACTAAAATGAAAATGATAAGTAGCACATGGACAGACCTTGACCTGACGGCTCCTGATAGAAAGACTTGGCGTACGTTTAGTGAGGTCATAGAGTCATTATATATATATATATATATATATATATATATATATATATATATATATATATATATATATATATAATATATATATATATATATATATATATATATATATATGTGTGTGTGTGTGTGTGTGTGTGTGTGTGTGTCATCATCATCATGTGACGTATTCTCTCCAGAACGTTGTCTCCATTACAGCTGCTCTGAACGCATCAAGATTCTGGGCAAGTCGACCTGCATCATCCAACGACAAGTTCAGACTCTCTGTGATGTCCTGGATCCACCGTCGTCTAGGTCGTCCCCTTCCCATTTTTTCCAGGGACCATGCCTTCTATTACTAATTTTTCCAGACTATTATGTCTTTTTATTTGACCGAAAAATTTCAGCTTCCTTATTGCGATGGTATTTAGGAGCCAATGTTCCTGTACGTTTAGTGAGTGCAGTACTTCTCTGTTGGTCGTTCTTTCTGTCCAGGGTATTCTCAACATCCTTCTGTAGCATTTCATTTCGAATGATGTAATCTTTTTTGCAACTGTTTTATTGATTCTCCGTGTCTTGCAGCCGTATGTTGCTACTGGGAATATACATGCTCTGATCAGTTGTAACTTTGTTTCTTTGCTTGTGCCTTGCCCTAGGTTTTTCATGTGCAGTTCCCGGGGTCTCCTCTGAGAAGAAAAATAAACAATACGACTACAGCAGCCTCAGGCATGTCTTAAGAGGCGTCAATTAAGAAATTGAGCATTGTGCTGGCAACCTCATATATAAAACACATCGCTACAGAAACCACATCTGTAAGAGTGCATACATGTTTTGGTCCAAGCCTCCTGTAAGGAGGCCAACTGTAATGGTGGTTAGATGTTCCATTCTGCGGGAAACGGTAAATAATGCTGATGATATACCGAATACTTACCCCATAGTTATCGTCAATCCTATATGGAGGTGCATTGGTCTTCGGTAGTACCTGATTAGCCATTGAAGCTCTGTAAAACCTGCAACGTTGTTACATAAAGTATTAATATAACAACCACCAACATCATTATTAACTCCTTCTGTCCCACGTTTTTTAATGTTTAATAATGCATTCTTCGTCTTCTTTGGTCTTTGGCTCTTGACTGACAAAGCAGTCAGTTACCATCACACCTGATGGCGTCGTGTATGACAGGAACAAATTGTCTCCACCTTGCTCGGTCGACCGCCATCCTTTTTTGTGGTGCCCCAGCTCTGGTTCATTCTTTGCATCTCTACCTCCACAGTTCCCCGCCAGGAAGCTTTTGGTCCGCCCCGCTTCCGCTTTCCTTTTGGAGATCAGAGTATACAGTTCTGATGGTCTTTTCTGAAGATATGTGAAAACTTTCAATTTTTCTCTCTGGCTGAGTATGTGAATTTCCTAGGCTTGTTGAGCCATATAGATATAAAAGCACCCCTTTCCTTTCCCCCCACCTTATCCCCGGGTATTCAGGACAGGTCGGACATATCAATATACACATTTTCAGCGTTTCAAAAAATAAATAAATAAATTATTAACGAAATTTTTTCCGTTAAATATTCGCTCAGTATCATACCAGGTGTAATAATCCATTTCGCTACACTTTTGTTACCAATTCGCCACATGTATCGATTGGCGAACGTGTTGCCTACCCCTGTAATAGGGCTTGACCAAAAGCTTGACCAGTCTCAGTTCTTCTTCTTCTTCTGCGTTCGTCCTGAAAAGGACGTTGGTTGCGTTGTGTCGCCGTTTACATCAAAGCTGCGATATCTGCGCGTTTCAGCCCGACACATCCGACTTCGGCACGGCATTTTTTGGACCGGGTTTGCCTTCCCACTTCGATCCCTACTCTCTCAGCCAGACTGCAGTGATGCAGCCTGTTTCCAGGACCACCACTTGGAGGTGGAGTAGGGTCTTGGTCAGCTCTGGTTCGCTGACCCTGACGCAAGCAGTCAGCTATGGGTCGCTGACTGCATTCCTCACTTTTGACGCGTCTTAGGCCACAGTCTCAGTTTTAAAGGTGCAGCATTCCGCATCCTCAGCGCTTAGGTTAATAATTTTGTATTCAACGGAAAACAAAATGTACATAGTAAACCTTTAAAATCTAAAAATATGCAACAATATGTTTAAAATAATTTAAATTATAATAAATTAAATATAAAAATATAAGATAAACCAAAGTCTACAAGTCCCTCGAACACTGAAGTGTTGAGACAGATAAAGAGAATAGACGGGTACACCATATTCGCTATAGACATTATAAAATGCCAAAACAAACGCGACAGAATTTGCAACCTGAGACGATCAACAAAAGAAAAACATCAAATGCAATATACTGTATATAATGATGAACACTGTATATTCAAATAATAACCGACAAGTGCTCATCCGGGTATTCCATGTGTCACAGGAATAGTGACATACCATGCAATCTTATGGTGTAAATATAGGTTACTAGGCGGTTCTATCAGCATACTTTCGAAGCTTAATACCGAGAGACGTATGAGCAAAAATGCGTATCAAAAAATGTTGATGACGTGAGAGATAACTAAGTGACAAAAAAAGGAACTACAGTTTCTGAGGTGAGACCTTGAGCAAGACAGTAAGATGCATGGGTTCCTCAACGAACGTCACTAATTCCACGAACAAACTCTCGTAGAATAAATGAAACTCAAGAAGAAAGGGTATGATCGTATATAAAAGGAGGATCCCGTTACACGCCCATTGAGGCATATTGGGAATATGGTGTTAGGCCCATATTTTCTTGACCATCGGCACATTAGGGGTGACGTGGTCAGCATCAGCCGGCCGCCTTAACCTTCCCAGAGTTGCTCTGGTACCCAATTCATGAGGCTTGGTCAACCGCGGAGCCGTTTGCGGTCTAAAAAAATCCCACCTCAACTGGGGATCGAACCATGGAATACCGAGCTAGGAGGCCTGTGCACTAACCAGTGCGCTACCGCGGCTCCATAATCGTATATACAACGGAAATTTCCAACCTCTCCACGTGAATTAAGTCGTTCTCTTTTGCGTCCACTTGCCACATGTGTATCCCACTCTTTATTTACATCATAAGTCGAAGAAAGGGAATATGGTTCGAAAAAAAAAATGTCTAACAGGGTATATCCTTTCAATGGGACCCAAGACGCATCAAAAGTGAGGAATGCAGTAAGCGACTCAAAGCTTGACTGCCTGCGTCAGGGTCAGCGAACCAGAGCTGACCAAGACCCTACTCCACCTCCATGTGGTGGTCCTGGAAACAGGCTGCATCACTGCAGTCTGGCTGAGGAGTAGGGATCGAAGAGGGAAGGCAAACCCGGTCCCAAAAAATGCCGTGCGGAAGTCGGATGTGTCGTCCGAAAGGCGCAAATACCGCAGCTTTACTGTAAACGGACACAACGCAACCAACGTCCTTTTCAGGACGAACGAGGAAGAAGAAGATATCCTTTCAATGTGCGATGTGTTTTCCCCTCTTTCTGTTTACGCCAGGCTTCCATCTTAGTGTCTGAAGATCTATACTAAAGGTTGATTTCTGCAGGCAAATTAGTACATGTCTCGTTTAGTGTCCGCTATTTTAACATGTTCATTGGGGGTCGGAGTGACTAAAAGGTATGGCGTCCGCCTAGAATTTTAGAGGTATGGGGTTCGATTCCCAGTTGAAGGAATATAATTTATTGTCAGAACAAGTGGTCCTAAACGATGTTAAACTCCCCCTGGCCTCCTGGGTAGTGAGATCGGATGATTAGCCTTCTCGGATAAGGGCGAAACAATAGGAGGTCCCGTGCTGCGCACTTTAAAAATCCCACGCCAGTTGGACATCGTAAAGAGTAAGCCTTTCTGGAAGGCCGTTGCCCTGGCAAAATTTAAAAATTAGAAACCTACCCACCACAAAAATAGTTATAGAATGTGTGATTCCTATATACACACATTGGGATTCTCGCCGGTGCTACGGAGTTCGTACACTGTGCTGAGATCCTTTTTGTGTGATCTAAGGGAGGAGATCGGAGCACTGATGGAGTTATCCGTGTGCAACGAAGATAGTCCTTAAAATCAAACCAAAACAAACATGTTCAAAATATATTGCTCTATTTTTTTAGAATATTATTTATATCACACTATTATATGTCGCACTGTTTCTTTGTTTCTCAATTCCTCAGTCAAGTTATTTTGGCGTGCTTGATAATAATCTACGTTTTATGTTCGCAATGTATATACACAATGTATTAAAGATAAAGTTAAAACTAAAAATCAAGAAACGTTTTTTGACTGAATAAATGTAACCACTGCAGAAATAGTACTCACGTCCGTTACAATCTTGCTCGCTTTGCCCTGACGAAAGCCTGAATGAACAATATGCTCAAACAATTGTTTCTACTCCTCTGAATGTGCTGTAGACTGTATTTGGTTTTGTTTCGGTTTTTATTTCTTTTAAATCAGACTCTCTAATGATCCCGGGAAATGACTCCGCCAGAAAGCGAAGTAATGACAAATGATATAAAATTAAAATACGCTCCTACACTTGGGGCCGCTGATAACAAGATATCAAAATGCATGACTGAGATTACCACACACACACACAAATAAATAAAAGAATGTACCAAGCACAATAGTATTCTGCAACATACGAAATATCCTATGCAAAATTCTAGAAATGTCATCACAACCCCATTTCCAGCCAAAAGCCACGTCGATGATACCACGATCAAATAAATTAAGGAAATCAAATATGTGGGCAGTGTATCTCGAGAGTAATATAAACAGAAGAACGGAAAGACAATACCTAAATTGTGGTTTTACCATGCCAACGGATAGTCCAGCCTGGATAGGGTGACCATATCGTTTTTTCATAAAAAGAGGACATTTTCGGACTTTTTGACGTAAAAAAAAAGGACACTGCCCGACAAAAAAAAAAAAGAGTATAAAAAAAGGACTTATTCATTTCAATCTTGTAATGCATTTTTTTTTTTTTTTATAACTAGAGCTAGTTTTAAAAAAGGTTAGAAAAAAAATAGAAATAAAATGTTTTTTGAAACGTATGTTTTTGAATCATTTTAGCAAACAAAATAACTTTCCTCTTATTAATCAGCATTGATACAATTATTTTTATTATTTAATTTTTGTGAGGACATTATCTTCTTCAACAGCAGTTTTTTTTTTCTTTTTTAAACAATCATGGAATGGACAGCATGCCACTTCTTTAATATTATATTGTGAAAGCAAAAATTCTTTAATGAAATCCATTTTGAGACCGTTTCTATATTTTGTCCACTGACTTTCCGTCAACGAAAAAAAAAACATGTCCACGTTTGCATTGAGACAAGGAATCACAAAGAAATATTGTGTAATCCTTAGAAGTTCAGAATGAAATTCAACATTTACTTATTGTTTTAAAATTTTCGTTCGTTTCTCTTATGCCAGCAACTGCATGAATCCTTCATCACTGATGTTACTTTCAATAAATGTTGTCAGACTCAGTTAATCAAAGCATTTGCATCGTCAAATGCAACCTCTTTATCAATTAAATATTGCACAGAAGCTCGCACATCTTTCTATGTTGGCACTAGATGTAAGGTGAACCAGAAAAATATGGGAAATCTTCTAATGGTTTAGCCTCATGAATTGGGTACCAGAGCAGCTCTGGGAAGGTTAAGGCGGCCGGCGTGATGCTGACCACATCAAACCCTAGTGTGCCGATGGTCAAGAAAATATGGACCTAACACCATATTCCCAATATTCCTCAACCGGCATGTAACGGGATCCCCTTCTAATAGTTTAATTCATATTTCCAAGTATATTCTAAACAATTGATGTGCAGGCATTTAATATCCTCATTAAACTAGTCACACAAACTGTCAATCTATTTTTTTTTTTACCGGAAAAATTGCACTTTTGAAAACAAAATCCCCCCGGACGCTCCACTGTAAGATGAAAAAGAGGACAAATCTGGGGAAAAGAGGACAGTTGGTCACCTTAAGGTTGGGTATTCAAATTTATCTACGAAATCAAAATAGCATGCTTACGCCAACTCTTGGAAACCAGACCCTGCAAATGTCTTACTTACTTATTTAGTCGTTCCTCTTCTACCGTGAGGTGTAGAGATTTGGAAGAGAGAGCACCATAAGATCCTATTGGTTGTCTTCCTCCTGGCCTGGTTCCATTATAGTCTTCGGTCCTTCAGAGATTGTCTAATGTTGTCCTCCCAGCGGACCCTGAGTCATTCTATAGGTCTGGATCCCTGGCTCTAAGTTCCCCATACTTGCTGTGGTAGCCGATCTTCTCCCATTCTGCAGACATGGCCAAACCATCATAGTTGGGACTGTTCTTCTTAAGTCTGCAGGGGCTGTGTTTTTAGGCCTTGGCGTATCTTCTGATTGCGGACCACGTCTCTTCTTGTTACTACAACCACCTTCCTCAGATACCTCATTTCTGAGGTTTGGATCTGGCTTTTGTGGGTTGTAGTCATTGCCCATGACTCGCATCCATACGTCAAGATTGGGACATAGGTGGAACGATATACAGCCATCTTTGTCTTCTTGCTAACCTCTCTTTTGCTGAGGAATCCTCGATTTATGGCCTGAAAAGGTCTCCTAGCTGCTGCTCTTCGGATAGCCAAATATTCTTTTATGCCTCCCTTCCAGTCATGACAGCTCTTAGGTATTTAAAGTGGTTCTCCCAGCTTAATCGGATACCTTCTTTCCTCTCGGGATATCAACATGGTTTTTGTTTTGGAGCTGCTTATGACCATCCGGCTCTACGCCAGCTCTTCCTTCCAGACTTGCAGGTTGGATTGAAGATGTGCCTCTGATTTAGCAATCAGGGCAACATCATCGGCAAATACCAGCTCTGAAATACAAACTTCTCTCAGCATCCCACTGAATATCTTTTTGTCCTCTCCTAACATGCTTTGATGACATCGCCCATGAGGAGTATGAACAGATAAGGTGACAGGATATCGCCTTGTCTTACACCAGTGGTGGTTCTGAACTCTTCTGACTTATGGTTTGCCGTCTTCTCATAATTTCTGAAAGACTTGTAGAAGCTCTGTGTAGCACGCATCAGAGGTGCTGGAATGTTCTTCCTTGCCAAGAAGTCCCAAAGTTTGCTCCAGGGGACCTTGTCAAATGTCTTTTCTTGATTTTCTCCAGTGCTGCCATCAGTTCTTCCATCTTGATGCTATCTTCGCCACCATTGGTTTCCTCTTCTGTGTTAGTGGTTATCGTTTCTGATGCTTGACCTTGCTCACCATCAAGGAGTTCTGAGAAATATTTGTTCCATCTTTCCATTACTTCCTTTGGGGCAGTAAGCAATTTGCCTTGCTTGGGTGTCCTTTATAAATTTAAAGGGGCAGTTTTTCCTTCCTCGTGTTCTTTATGGTCTTGTAGAACGATTTCTGGTTTTCTTGGGCATCTTTTTCTAGCTTTTCTCCAAATTCTTCCCAGGACTTCTGTTTTGCTGCTAGCACCTTGTTCTTTGCTTCTGTTCTGAGTATCACATATTCTCTATATTTCTCTATTTTTCCAGCTGTGTTTTTAGCTCCTAAGTAATGTTTACATGCCTTTCTCTTCTCTCTTCAAATGTCACAACACGAAATTCTAGACCCATAAGGTTTTTTTTTTTTTTTAAATCGCCCATTCTTAAATTAGGGCCAAGAGGAAGCAACAAAAATAGTGTGCTTTGTATAGTAAAGCCCTGTGTGGTTCGCGGGGGTCTCTGACAGAATATGACTACTTTCCCCTCATGCATGTCGTACAAGGCGACTAATATGAGGTTGTGCATGAGGCTGGAACCACGTTGTGTACCACAGAACCCCACCACTGCACGAGCTTGTAATTGCTTGGTACAGGCTTCCGGCAAGGGACCAGTTGCAGTTGTGATTCTACGCTCCAGAAAGAGTAAATATGAAAATAGTGATGATGAAGGCGGAGATGATGACGATGATGATGATGTAGATTAAAGAACATTAAATATCCAAAACATAACCCACATGGGGTTGAGCTGGATATGCATAAGAAACACCTATTTCCTATGCATAGGTCACAACAACAGCAACAACACGAGACTTGTTGAGAATTGAAAACATTAAGAATATGGTGGAAATACCGAACATCGAGCCAGAGGTATAGTCTGATCAAGGCGTCAGCATATAACCCAATCTTCTGCTATCATAAGATTTCAACAACATTACAGCTTCGAATTCTTAAAGCACCACACCAGCTGTCGAAGGTAATCACGTCTCTTCACAACTTCTTTTCCCTGGTGTTGTTATCAATTCTTTTGCTGAATTTCTTCCATGACTTCATCGAAATGTGCAGCATCTTCTCTCCTTATCGTCTTCTGTCTCTTTTCTCCTTCAACCTTTCCTGTTATCACAATGCATTCCATGTTTCTCTTCTCATAACATGACCAGAACAAAGGTGGATTACTTTCTTCAAGTATAAGTAATAAGCTTTATTTGCGCACATTAAAACTGTCTTTGAGATTATATTTGACTTATTTAACAAAATGATCAAGAAACATGGACTAACGCTAGTTAAGATTCATTCAACCACTCTTCTGCTCCTCAATTACAGACATTTAGCTAATTCGTGCCAAGTCATCCTGTCGCGTACCATCGTCACAAGGTCATTCCACGTCTTCTTTATACCCTTTTCATTTCTGTATTTATACTGTTCCAAAAAAAGAAACGCATAGCTACTGAATGCACACACATAGCCATAATTTTGACATTCAATAACTTTTTTTAATTTAATGAGTTAATTGTTCAAATTGCACACAAGAATACCTTAGGGTTCAACCAATCAATTGACAGTTGTTTTGTATCTGGGTAACGAGAGTTTTTTGGCGTACGGGCTTTCCCGTTAGTATGGTGTGTGGCCTCCTCTTGCATCGAACAGCGACTGGCATCTCCTGGGCATGGATGCGATCAGACGTCTGATGTGGGTCTGTGGGATGACTGCCCACTCTTCCTGGAGTATCTGGAACAGATCACGACGATTAACTGGAGCAACGTCTCGGCGACAAGCACGTCTATGCAGCTCATCCCCCATGTGCTCAATCGGACTCATGTCTGGAGACAGGGATGGCCAGGGAAGGGTGAGAATGTTGTTGGCAGTCAGGAACTGCGTGGTCAACCGTGCACAATGGGGTCTGGCGTTGTCCTGTTGAAACACAGACCTTTGGGCAGCCAAAAGGGGAAGGACATGGGGTCGAAGAATTTCATTGACGTTTCGTTGCGCATTCAAGCCTCCTTCAATGTGCACCAATTGACTCCTTCCGTTGTAACTGATCATTCCCCACACCATTGCACCTCCACCACCGTGCGGCGGAGCTTCATCAACGCAAGTTTGGGCAAAACGTTCATTTCGCCTACGGTAGACCCTACGCCGTCTATCATGACGCTGCAACAAAAAGAAAGATTCGTCACTAAACCAGACACGTCTCCATTGATTTTCAGCTGCCCAGGGACGATGCTGGTTGGCCCAAAGAAGTCGATTTTGGCGATGGCGGCGCGTAAGGACAGGTCCTCGGTGAGGTCGTTGTGCCCAAAGTCCAGCGTCATGCAGTCTATTCCGGACAGTTTGATCAGACACATGACGTCCTGCAGGCAGTGACTGGGCAGTTGAGGAAGCTGTTGTAAACCTGTCTCTGAGGTGACGAAGCCGAATAAAGCGATCCTCCGCTGCTGTTGTCACTCTGGGTCGTCCACTGCGATGCCGGTCTTCAACTGAGCTAGTGGATCGGAACCGGTGCCAAAGTCGACTGATGGTACTCTGATGCACGTTTAGATGCCTGGCAACCTGACTTTGACTTTCGCCTGCATGCAGTCGGCCAATAGCAATGTTCCTTAAATTTATCGATAGAGACGCCATAAATGTCTGCTTGAAAATGAACTGAATTTTTTGTGTGTAGCGTTATCCTTTTATAGGGTTTCAGTTGCGTTGTTAGTGAATAGTGTTCACCCCAAATTTTGTTGCTTTCACGTGCGCGCAACATGAGCTGTGGTCAAAAATTGCGTCATAAACACTAATGACCACTGCGTTGTAACGATTACAAAAACGAACGCAATTCAGGTCAACACGTGCATTTGACACTGTAAAGAACATTTGAGGCTGGTTTTTATATACCCTAGCACCAAATTTTACTTACAAACTCATAAAAACGCGCCCTCGGATAGCTATGCGTTTCTTTTTTTGAACAGTATAGCTTACTCCTCCCTGAGCTGTTCTGTCTCCTTCTCTTATCATGGAGATTCCAAAACATTGACTGTCTTGAAATACTATCAATAGGATTCCTCAATATGTGTCCTATCTATCGTCAACGTGGGAGCAGCGGTAGCATAGTGGTCAGTGGTCTATGGATTGATCCCCAGATGAAGTGGATTTTTTTAGGCCGCAAACGGCTCTTGGGTCGACCCAGTTCCAACTGGGTACCAGAGCAACTCTGGGAAGGTTACGGCGGCCGGCGTGATGCTGACCACATCACCCCTAGTGTGCCGATGGTCAAGAAAATATGGGCCTAACACCATATTCCCAATATGCCTCAATAGGGCGTGTAACGGGTTCCTTTACCTTTTTATCGTTAACGTCTAATTCTTCACATCTCTTGTTCCACTGGCACCTGTCTGGTTCTTGTCATCAGCCATCTTGTCATACCATTTCAGTCCTTCTATTATATGCAAGCACTCATTTAGGCAGACACGTTACTTCTTGTTGGTTGTTTGTTTTCGGAGCAAAGAATAGTCACACTATAACCTACGAAGCATGTCCGAAAAGGCAACCAAGAAGGGTTGGGTATGAGGCCGTCAACCCCATTCTGTATTCACTTCAAGCCTTTAAAAAAAACGTCAATAAATATTAACAATTCGTATAAAGCAAGTAGTTACGGTTATACACCTAAAAAGGAACCACAATGCATTTGCCCAGAACATTCAACATCAAGAGATGAAACATTTCTAGAAAAATCTACACAAAAGTACAAATAATTATGACAGTTTTATCTTGGTTTTTAAAAAGCATTGTGAGAGATAACACACATGACAAAGGTACAAATTCAGAGACATCAGCAGTAACAAAAAAAAAATAAAAAAAAAACATCGCATTTGACTCCTAGCTTCATGAAAACTTTCCATACGAGAGAAAAAGTGAATGAACATTTATAATCTTACTGTTGAGTATTTCAAGGAAAGCAAGTAATAATTACGTTCACGATGTTAAATCCATCAAAAAGTGAGTGCGCTGTGTTCAAATCCCTGCAATATAAATTGCCGTTTTACAGAGCGAGCGATTTTTCTGTGTAGAAGATAGAAAAGATTGCGCAATGTAATTGGTGTTCATGATGTCACACGACCTCAAAGCAAAGGACGGCGTGCGTAATCAGTACTTCAATCGAAGGTGAGCTACCTGCAGTGTTGCCACAGCTGGGTATTTTTTACTAGATCTGGGTTTTTTTGGCTTCCGTCTGGGTATCTGGGTATTGTTTTTCCAAAGCTGCATCAATCTGGGTATATTTGATAATTGGTATTTACAATGTATGTATATTCTGTGCGCTGAGCCCGGGTAGGGTAGTGGGGGTTGCTGTTCAAATCGAGAGTATTAGATTTTGATGACTAGCTAGCCTGCTAGAGGTGATGATTGTTCTCTACAGTCTTACAGGATTTAACCAGGTTCGGGGATAATCCTCTATGATGTTTTATTTTTAGAGCAGATGGTTTTTTATTTGTGTTGCACCTGCAGCGATTAGCTTTGGTATGATACCTTAATAAATTGTATGATGGCCAACTGCAAACATATGATTCGTCAACAGCATTTGTGTTCAATGAAACAAATGTTTATTCAATTTTCAACAAGAACTGGGTTAAGTCAAATGGTAACCACACCAAATTTGCATAATAGCATGTTGACATTTAATAAACAAGCATAAAAAGTCAATGCATTATTTTAATGATGCAATATTCCTTATTGCATCTCGTGATCTTTTCGACTTGCAAAAACATGGCGTGGCTCCTCTATCCTTCTAGTGTTCCTTCGTTTATTTGTTAATGTGGTCTAGATTTCAAGACGCTTTTCTTATCTCTTCATTTCAATGAAGAGCCAAACTTTCTCTTATTCATTAGTATTCCTTAGTTTGACGTTCTCTCAGCTTAAGGACCTTCATCCTTGGTAAAAGGTTCAGATATATGCCTGGGTTTACAATTCTTTACCCAGTTTTCGAGCGTAGCTCTGTTTCAGTTATGACTGTGGGCTCTAACAGTTATTGCATGCAATTCTTAGCACTACTTACGGTTCTCGTGAATTCACAAAACATAACATTCTACATTTCGAAGTTACACAGTTGCATTAATTGTGCGAAGTCAATCTCCTCTATTAGAATATCACTGAGCAAGAAAAATTATGTCTTCTCTCGACCGCTCTAAATTCATGACTGCCCAAAAAAAGGCCTCGTCTCTCGTTCATTCCGGGGAAAAGAAGGACTGAGCCTAACCATTGGTTGGAAATCACGTGACCAACGCAACTATACAAGCGAAGCTTAGCCTAAATAAATGCGTGGCGTTTCGAAGCTAAACTGGCCTAATTAAACATCTGCATCAAGATTTTTTTTATCTTCTGTTTCTATAAAAATTTATTTTATATGTTAATATAGTCTGTATCTGAAGACTCACGGTATACGCGGTTACACTAGGTAGTTGTAGCAGCATGACGACACACAGGCAACCGCGTAAAAAAGTGAAGCCATGGTATCAGCAGGCTTTTGCTGAGGAATGGCTAACAGACAGCGAACTGAAGGATTGGATAAAGCCGGACTCTGGCAATCGCTATGCTGCGATTTGTACGGTCTGTTTCTGTACATTAACTAATGCCAACAACACAGCTTTATTGACACATAAAAGCACACAGAAGCATATGAAAAACTTCGAAGCCAAAAGCGAAACTCTGAACATTAACAAGATTTTCATCAAACCAAAAGAGCCCTGTCTGCAAGACAAAATTGCTAAAGCGGAGATATTGTTGTCGGCTTTCATGGCAGAACATAATACTCC
Source organism: Oreohelix idahoensis (assembly GCA_024509875.1). Taxonomy (NCBI): domain Eukaryota; kingdom Metazoa; phylum Mollusca; class Gastropoda; order Stylommatophora; family Oreohelicidae; genus Oreohelix; species Oreohelix idahoensis. The sequence continues at coordinate 36,440 of JAMPIV010005884.1, read as the reverse complement.
GTTTTCGCAAGCTGATCATTTGATTGAATGTTGCAAGCAGAAGTTTCTAGACAGCACACTTGCTAAAAATATGTCACTGAAGCGGGATATATTGGGGTGTTAATAAAATCATTTTTATATAATTGTAATTTTTTGGTAATAAAAAATAAAAAAAAATGAAGAAATAAATAACATTTGGTAGCACACAGCTTATTTGTGCTAAAGTTGCATTAAAAGATTGTGTACGCATCGTCTATCCCGTGTATTTGATGCATAAAATAATCTAGGTATTTCTGGGTCTTTTAAAGAAGAAAATCTGGGTTTATCTCTAGAACTTGAGTGGCAACCTTGGCTACCTGGTTTCCACCACAACCGTACAGATACGCGAGTTTCAGTCTCAACTCTATAGTGCTTAATAAATTAAGTGCGTGGGTTTTATAATCATATCTCTTGTGCTCGTACCGTGGTCAATACATGCAGGCAGAGTGAAACCATTGCGAGCGACAGGTCGATGCGGCGTCTACCTTTATTCTTCTAAGTTCTTGTGTGAAGCATGGACAGCAAAGACTTGGAACTAGAAAGTACTCTTTAGAAGCAGGGTTGTGGAGTCGACCCAAAAATGTGCCGCCTCCCACTCCTGAAATTTTAAAAGTCCAACCTATGACTCCCGACTATATATATATATATGCCTTTTTCTTCTCTCTTCACACACACACACACACACACACACATATATATATATATATATATATATATATATATATATATATATATATATATATATATATATATATATATATATATATATATATATATATATATATATCTTCTTCTTCTTCTTCCATCCTTAGCCACCAACCGGCAAAGCAGTATGTGGCCAGTACGCCTAGTGGCGTCTTAGGGCAACAACAAATTGATCAATCTATCGCTGTTTCCACCACGCCTAGTGGCGTCTTTGTGGAACAAAAACAGACCAAACAATCTATCGCTGTTTCCGTAATCAGATTGGTTGGCAAGCAGGTGATCAGCCCACTGTGCGAAGTTTTTACGGGATGGGGTAAACAGCCCCATGCCCAAACCCTCCTTAGTCGCTTTTTACGACATGCATGGTAGGGTGCAGTGTTACTATTCTTTGCTCCCCTTTCGGGCCCCGGCAACACACGGGTATATATATATATATATATATATATATATATATATATATATATATATATATATATATATATATATATATATATATATATATACACACACACACATTCATTCATATAAAAACAAAATCTCAAAAAGTATTTTAAAATATGATAATTTTTATTTAAATTGAATCGCTTTCATTAAGTGCGGTTTCATTGCGGATCTCAAATCGGATTTTCTTCTTCTTCTTCCTCGTTCGTCATGAAAAGGACGTTGGTTGCGTTGTGTCTGTTTACAGCGGAGCTGCGATATCTGCGCCTTTTGGCCGGCACATCCGACTTCAGCACGGCATTTTTGGGACCGGGTTTGCCTTCCCTCTTCGATCCCTACTCTCTCAGCCAGACTGCAGTCTGTTTCCAGGACCACCACGTGGAGGTGGAGCAGGTACTTGGTCAGCTCTGGTTCGCTGACCCTGTCGCAAGCAGTCAAGTTATGAGTCGCTGACTGCATTCTCTATTGCTGCGTCTTTGGGTCCCCAAATCGGATTTGATTATTCTGAGAGTAGAAAACAAACGTTCCACCGTGACTTGATTGGGTGGTAGGGCTATGACAGTCAAAGCAGCTTCTTGAATGATTTTGGTGCAGCAGGGTAAGGTATTGGATTTGTTTTGTTTTTAACTCAATATTTCAAAGACTTTAACATGGTCCTTTTTACTACCGTTGCTTGAAATGATCAAAGTTAACAATAAACAACTACTATGAAACGTCATTTTTTTTAAGCGCTCCCACCCCCCTTTTTTAATGGATGACACGTGCATCTGCCTTGTCTTAAGTCTTGTTAAAGATTTAGTCAGGACATTTTTTACCGACTCCACTAAAAACGACCGATTCCACGACTCTGACTCCACGAAAAACGACCGATTCCATGACTCCAACTACACAACCCTGCTTAGAAGGGTTCAGGACCGATCTTCATCATTTCCCTTTTCTGTCCTTATGGAGCAAGGAGCCAGCACTGACGCTGTGTCCCTTTAAGAAAACTTGCACAGAATCAGTCATGTCATCTTGTAGTTGTAGTTACATCAGTCATGTCATCTTGTAGTGGTAGTTACATCAGTCATGTCATCTTGTAGTGGTAGTTACTGTAGTCATTTTTTTACGTGATGAGGTTGCTATCCCCATGCACAACCTCCCATTAGTCGCCTTTTACGCAGTGGCGTACTAAGAGGGTGCGATGGGGGGTCCGCCTCGAGTAACAGTCAGAGAAAGGGTGATATCGGACAGTACCACGGTAGTACTAACTGTTAAAAATGTACTTGCAATTTATTTTTCTTTACTAGCAATAACCCGTCAAACTTGACCTGTTTTTAATTATAGTGTGCTGTTTCCGTTTCCGGATGAGCAGATAGAAGTACATTCTTAGAGTGTTTTTTGGCTTCTTTCCATTATACAGTGTAATCAAACTGTTCATGAACACCGTCATTTGAACGCTTTTCTTTGTTGATTGTAACTATTTTCGGGAGAGTATATATAATGGAAACAATACAATTTTTCAACACGGTTGCATTCCTCAGCTGTGACCAACGTACACACGGCGAGAATTATGTTATTTTAGATTCAATTTAAAATTTCTTTGATGACAACATTTCGTGTGAAATTGCGTGGTTTATTTTCAAAGAGTGTTCCCTGATAATAAGTGGTTTTAACAAAAACTTTCAAGTATTCATGATTTCTACATCGGGTGAGGGCTCATGCACACCAAATTTTACGCACTTTTTCTTTGTCGAGCGCTACTAATTTCGTGAAAGAATAAACAAATAAAATCAAATAAAACCAAAGTATTTGTTTTATATAACACCCACGCCGCGCAAGTTGCACACCGTGCGTTGCGCACTTTTTTTTCTGGCGCGAGTTACTATTTTGAGTGAGACCGACCGACGTAACATACATCGGTAATTATGTTTGTTGGGGAAAATGGGATAGGACGGGGTGCAAAAGGTGAGACCCGCCCCGTGTGCCAAATAATTTAATACTCCTGCTTTTACGACATGTCTGAGAAAACAGCTGTTCTATTCTAGCTTTGTCTTCTCAAACACGCCTGGGAACTACTCGTGGCCTTACTTAGGAAGACTTGGTAACAAACAAACAGATCTCAGAACCGACAGAAAGCATCTTTGGACTCCTTATTAAGCATGTAATCACCACTGTAGCTGTGTGGCCACGTAGTCTGTTGTTTTAACTGTCTAGTTGTGTTTGTAGAATGGACGATTAGTTCATCAGGTGTGCTAGGTATGAGTCTTTGTTAACGACTTTATTCTTTCAGCAATACGTTCCAATGTTACAGTTTATCTTGTTATGCGTTTTTCTGATGTGATCGCATAGTTTTGTGGTAGAACAGATTGTATCAGGTTAACACCTGAGATGGTTATGGCCACGGGTATTTTGAGGCAATGGGAAACCTCATTTTCCAGGTTCTTTTCTGAGCAGCCTACTGATGACAAATCTGGTCAATGTAGAAGATCTTCACAACACAAACGTTCACCAACACTGTCTACAAATAATGAAACTTGACGTCATGTATTTCTTTAACGTCACGACAGATATACGTATAATATTTTTACAAAGCCCACATGTCGTTTATATATTTATTTGACTTAAAATTTCTTCAAAAATGTCTTCCAGTTTTTCTTTTTCACAATGTTTGCAATTTCACAACAGCGAAATACAACGTTGGATTAATTCTCCTAAGATGTTAGCCAGTCTTGTCGTTCTTTCTTATTCGACGTCTGCACCAAGTTATTCGACGTCTGCACCAAGTTATTTGCGAAGATTAACTTTACTGCTGTATCAACTTCGGAAAAATGTAGCTACACTGGTTCTCCTCTATTCGATATCTTTGGCATCAAAAATTTATAAAATCTTCAAGATTTGATAAGCTGGCGAACTTTCTCTTTCAGGCAGAGCTGTAATGTTATCTTTCTTCTGATGTGAAGGTCTACGTTATCAGCGAAACTGTGACTATACAAACACGAGTTTTACACTAGATTTTTTAATGTTTTTCAGCATTATGTTTGAGCAGGTACAACTAATAATATATATAGATACTTGTTACCTCTCATTTGTTAGGAAAACTTGCACCGAAGACATAGTGCTTGATGTTGAAGATTTGCTGTCTAAGAATGTTGGAGAGATATTTTTCTTATTTCTGTTTCTATCTCTAACATTTTGAAGATTGGTGTCTAAAATGTTGTTCTACTTGCTACTGGCACTGCTGTCTCTATCACTCTGAATGATCTCTCTCTTTCTCTGATTCCTGATCTCCCTGATGATCAACGTGATCTTAAATTATTATATGTCTACTTTTTGGTAACCGTTCTCACGCGCTGTTCTATCTGTTGACAGACATTATATTTTATTCAATTCTTGCTGACTGTATTAACTACTATTTTATAATTTCAAGTGTGTATGAATGCTTCTAAACGTATTGTAGTTACTTGCATCATACTTATACTGTTCAAAAAAAGAAACGCATAGCTATCCGAGGGCGCGTTTTTAGGAGTTTGTAAGTAAAATTTGGTGCTAGGGTATATAAAAACCAGCCTCAAATGTTCTTTACAGTGTCAAATGCACGTGTTGACCTGAATTGCGTTCGTTTTTGTAATCGTTACAACGCAGTGGTCAATAGTGTTTATGACGCAATTTTTGACCACAGCTCATGTTGCGCGCACGTGAAAGCAACACAAAATTTGGGGTGAAAACTATTCACTGACTACGCAACTGAAACCCTATAAAAGGATAACGCTACACACAAAAAATTCAGTTCATTTTCAAGCAGACATTTATGGCGTCTCTATCGATAAATTTAAGGAACATTGCTATTGGCCGACTGCATGCAGGCGAAAGTCAAAGTCAGGTTGCCAGGCATCTAAACGTGCATCAGAGTACCATCAGTCGACTTTGGCACCGGTTCCAAGTTGAAGACCGGCATCGCAGTGGACGACCCAGAGTGACAACAGCAGCGGAGGATCGCTTTATTCGGCTTCGTCACCTCAGAGACAGGTTTACAACAGCTTCCTCAACTGCCCAGTCACTGCCTGCAGGACGTCATGTGTCTGATCAAACTGTCCGGAATAGACTGCATGACGCTGGACTTTGGGCACAACGACCTCACCGAGGACCTGTCCTTACGCGCCGCCATCGCCAAAATCGACTTCTTTGGGCCAACCAGCATCGTCCCTGGGCAGCTGACAATCAATGGAGACGTGTCTGGTTTAATGACGAATCTTTCTTTTTGTTGCAGCGTCATGATAGACGGCGTAGGGTCTACCGTAGGCGAAATGAACGTTTTGCCCAAAATTGCGTTGATGAAGCTCCGCCGCACGGTGGTGGAGGTGCAATGGTGTGGGGAATGATCAGTTACAACGGAAGGAGTCAATTGATGCACATTGAAGGAGGCTTGAATGCGCAACGATACGTCAATGAAATTCTTCGACCCCATGTCCTTCCACTTTAGGCTGCCCAAAGGTCTGTGTTTCAACAGGACAACGCCAGACCCCATTGTGCACGGTTGACCACGCAGTTCCTGACTGCCAACAACATTCTCACCCTTCCCTGGCCATCCCTGTCTCCAGACATGAGTCCGATTGAGCACCTGTGGGATGAGCTGCATAGACGTGTTTGTCGCCGAGACGTTGCTCCAGCCAATCGTCGTAATCTGTTCCAGGCACTCCAGGAAGAGTGGGCAGCCATCCCACAGGCCCACACCAGACGTCTGATCGCATCCATGCCCAGCAGATGCCAGTCGCTGATCGATGCAAGAGGAGGCCACACACCATACTAACGGGAAAGCCCGTACGCCAAAAAACTCTCGTGACCCAGATGCAAAACAACTGTCAATTGATTGGTTGAACCCTAAGGTATTCTTGTGTGCATTTTGAACAATTAATTCATTAAATTAAAAAAGTTACTGAATGTCAAAATTATGGCTAAGTGTGTGCATTTTGAACAATTAATTCATTAAATTAAAAAAGTTATTGAATGTCAAAATTATGGCTAAGTGTGTGCCTTCAGTAGCTATCGTTTCTTTTTTTGAACAGTATAGTTAGGGACATTTCCTGTATATTTTGAGAACCACTGCTGATGCAAACTTTTTCAGTCACTTAGTGCGACCTATCTATTAATCACTTTGAAACACAGCGGGTCACAACGATCTGCCTGTACTGCAGTAAGCTCACTGCATACTTTTATTTAAAATGAAAACTTAATTGTTGCTAACAATTGTCGTTCTATGTCATCTGCTAAATTATCGTTTAGTTGTCTTAAACATGAATAAAATCGCCTGTGCTTCGCACGCGGCTACAGCTGGTCTCCACAGGAAGCCTACACGAAGCATTTGTCATGGATTGCCTCCCCTGCTTTGCAGTAGTGATCTAACAGTGGCCAAAATTCAAGAGTATCTAATATGTGCTTAAAAGGTGTCTACCTTCGCACAAGATTACTCTTGGCAAATATGTAGATAGAAGAGTAATCACACTTCTATTACAAAGGGAGTCTTCACAAGATATTCAGATAAGCGAAAACAATGCTGCTTTGGCTGAGCACGTTAATTCTAGAATCTGCAGACAACTTTTGTGAAGGAATTAAACACTTATTAATTTCAGCTCGTTCAAGCCCCCAGCTGAGTTAATTCAGCGAATTCTTCTTATAATGGTATAGCTCTGTTTAGAGGTAAATATATGTCTAGGTATATATATATATATATATATATATATATATATATATATATATATATATATATATATATATATATATATATATATATATATATATCTGGAGCGACTATGATTGTTTAGTTTTAAAACAACATGTAACAATTTTAATAATGAATTAGTCTTTAACAGTTAAAATAAATATGGAAAATTGGGTGACATCTTATATTGGAATCAAACTTTCTCTTCACGGAGATTAAATAGAGGGTTTTATTAGTGTCCGTTGCTTCCGCCTGTTAATAAGCGCTTAGCTTGTCTATGTGAGTCCTGCCGCCGTTGTATCGTCACTTTTCTGGTGATGCGGGCACTTCTTCGCCTAACTCGTCTTATGTAGGTGGTCAGTGTTGATTCTCTGCTCTCACAACTAAGGGCGTAGAAACGTCAGTCTTGCCGCTTCGTCCTCGAACGGTCTTATAGCTTCGTTCCACAAACTATTGGACAAAATAGGAAACAAATGCTTCTGCTAAGTACATTTGTTTGAAGAACTCTGACAGGCTCACTCTTCCGTTGTCCACCCACCAATGTTAATCTCTCAGAAGAATTAAATTCTTGAGCACAAAACGTAGCGCAGTGAATATGATTAAAATTCACCAATATTCTTTTGTGTATTAACTGGAAATGTGTCTGGACAGCGTAAATAATTTGTGCCTGAATTAACATTAACAAGTTACAAACATCTCAAAAATGATATGCTACACTTGAGGCACACATGATGTAATCATCACTCATTACTGCTCCAGTCGGAGTCCTGGGGTCACCTCTGCTGTCGGGTTTCCGCACTAGTCAGAAACAATCCCCAGCTCTTGCAGTAGTGGTTCATGCATGTACTATTTTCATATGTTGAGGTTGCCAGCCTCGTCTATAACCACTTGGCAAGAAACCTGTGAAATTTACATTAGTAAATAAATTGTTTACACCTACCCCAAATTTTTTGGGAATACACAATCTCCTTGCACACATTTAGACTGGACACAGCTCTGTATTAGATGTTTCGAATTACTTAGGTCCGGAAATTAGAGTTAATTCCTCTGACGGCGGGTGTTCTGCGAAATCACCGGCCTGAGAAAACTTTTGTTTAATTCCTCTATGACTTGTGATCAAATTCCTAAGTTTCCAGTCTTGTATTAAAAAAGCGGGTTTACTTGTAAATTCCTAAGTTGCCCAATACTCGATCTGTTACTTATAGTAGTGGAATTTCTAAGTCCAATGTCTCTTTCTTCTTTCTGGCTTTTATGAATCGCTAGTCTGACGTTTGCGCCGCAGTGTGTGTACTGACTTTGATTTCACTACATTATATTTCCAGTTTCCAAGTTCCAATTCCAGCTGTGTTTCCACCTAATTTTCCAGTGAGATACATTGTATATTCCGGCCTCTCAAATCAACCAATCCAATCGAATCTCGTTCAGCATTACGTGAGTAGGGGTGTTTCAAATTTAAAAAAATACCCTCACGTGTTTCAAAATATTAAATTTAATATCCACACGAGACCTCTTCATATCGTTGCGTCAGACTTCCGCCGGCATCTTGTGCTATCTTCACAAACAAATGTTGTGCACTGATACTGCCCCGATGCTATCGTCTGCAAATCTTGAGTTTCCAGACAGATTTGTCTGTAATCTCGATACAGAACGTACATCGGAAACGATTACCTCATTATCTCCCGTATTGTGCAAACATAGGGATAGTCGCTAGCCACCTGGAGTCAAGTGACGGACCGTCACGTTCAAAAGGCTCAATAGAGATGACCGTCTCTATCAATTGTGGCCAGACGAATGAAGAGAAAACGTATCAGTCGCTGATCGGTCAAATTACATGGCGTTATTACTTCTTCTTCTTCTGCGTTCGGTTTGTAGTCATGCTAAATCTGCAGGCCTGTCGCCAGGACGAAGTCCACAGTCTTTTCCAGGTCGGCGCGGCAGCCCCATAGCTTCTGCTGGAGCTCATCACCTTTCGGCCAGGTCGCACGTCGCAATTTATCATGACTCCATACCGCAAAAGCGTGTGTCCTAATTTTTCCCGGTGTCTGCGCCGTAGCTAACACACTCCGTCTTCGGCAGGCCGGGTTGTGTTTGTTGTTCAGGGTTGTCTCCCATAGCCTTTCCATCTCCCGGTGGTAGCTGCAAGGCAGCAGATTGGTTTGTTTACCGAGGTTTACCTTCCCCGTGGCTAGAGCTTATAGCGGCTCTTACTCGCTTGATGCACCCGTCGTAGGACATATGGGGGATTTCAGTGGGGGTATCAGTGCCACCTGTTACCCCTCCCCGTCCTGCTGGGAGGACATCGCCGTTTGGTCCGCGACTGCTTATTCGTCCAGCTATGCTGACTTTATTCGCAGCTGACACACCATATCTGGAGGTCGTTCCACTATCCGCCACCCGTGGACGCGCCTGGTTGGGGTCGGTCGCCCCTTTGCCAGGGGCGTTATTACAATTCTGTCTGGGATCGGCTCAAAGCAAACATGTGAAAATTAAAGATAGTCCTGTAGCCGATACTTCCGTAGGGGTGTGGAGTGTTAGAGACTTCACCCTACTGATCCAACGTAGAGAGCAAAATAATGAATGAAAGGGCAAAAAATATGCCAAATAATAGCGATGAGTGAGATGAAGAGAAAAATGAAGAAAAAAGGTGATACTGCCGGAGTGGACGTGAGATCGCACAACCGCATCGTCACAGCATTCACATGCTCATGCAGCGGTGATTTATGTGACAAGCTGTTTTACATGATAAGGTTACCTCACCTCTTACAACATTCCTGAGGGGGCAGTAGTCCTATTCAATCTTTGTCTCCCCCAGACCCCCAGGAACTACACAGGGCAATTGACAAAAATAAGAGACCGAAAAGCACGTGGAGAAGGGAGCTGGAGACAGATGTGAACGGGATAAAAGTAGACTTGGAAAGACCTTGAATGGATGACGCAGGACAAGAAAGTTTGATGTAGGTTATGAACAGGACGGCGATTGGTTCGCCAGAATGGTCAAGACCGAGTCGAGTCGCTAATACACAATCAGTGGCTCGAGTTTCGAATGGAATCGTTGTAGTGACTAACGTCCGACTCAAGTTAGAGTAGATAACACTTGTTCATACTTATTATACTAGGTCAGGTCCAACGCAGAGATCCAAATCTTCAGCTCGAGTGTCAGGTTAGTCCTATTGTGTGGATCTGGGGCGTGAAGAACTGCAGGGACGGCGGCCGGGAGACTGCGGACTTTCATGGGTGGGTCCATGCATAGAATAGAAGGATTGAAATGTTATGGCAAGATCAGTGGTGGGGAACTAATGAATGGGGGCAGGACGGGGCCAGTGGAACAGAAGATACGATGAACGATGTATGGAAGAACTAAAAAGAACTAAACAAATAAATTAATAGCAGTAGTAAGCATATTTTTCTTCTTCTCCCTTAGTTGTTCCACCTTGATACTTAGCACAAAGGCGCATGATACACTGACAGCCGATTAGGGCAATGAAAAGACAGTCAAACAAGATTAAAGAAAATACCATGAAAAACTGACAGGAAGCAGAGAAGGCTAAATATACACTGAAAACCTGACAAAGGAGGCCAAGAAGACTACAAAAAGCGGAGGCCTGAAGACACTTGTCAAAATCAATAGAACACTATCTATTAAGAAAACAAACACGGCTTTGAAGGACATGCAAAACAAATAGTCAGCAATGAAAGAAAGCAACGATTTAGCTGGGTGAATTATTTTAAGAAAATTCCAACCAAGAGCCAACCAATTACAATGAGTCATAACAGTACCGCAAAAGAACCTCTAAATATAAATTCACATACAAAACAAGAGATTATGCAACCATTAAAACTGTCAAAGAAATGGAAAGACTACATGCGCTGTGAAATTCCCCAGATGCAAAGAAAGTTGATACTCCAGTAACTCCAATGTTGAACGACATCTACAAGGTAATCTTGGAACAAAAGACCTTTCTCAAGAACTGGAAGCAACGGCACAATTATTAAATTACCAAAGAAAGGTAACGAGACCATGTGCAGCAACTTCATCATCTCATCTCAGCCCGTAACCCGTCATGGGTCGTAGGGGTGCCATGGTGGAAGCATCAGCAGACAGGGTCCTCCACTGCTCTCTATCCTCAGCAATGCGTACAAGTGTGGAAAAACCGTGTCCTGCCCATTCTTTGATGTTATCAGCCCAGGATTTTCTCTGCCTTCCTCTTCTCCGTTTACCTTCGTGCAGCAACTAGCGAGGCAGAATATTTCTGGCAGCTGTCGGCCAAATTCTGACTCGTTTGATTTAGTTTTTGGTCCATGCACAAGAAAACTAGAATGTGTCTTATGCATGGGATACATGGTTCAACCCCATGTGGGTTATAATTTGCGTATATAGCAGAGTTGTCGTCAAGTCTTTCGTAACGAGTCTCAAGTCGAGTTTCAAGTCTCTTTGTACAAGTCACAAGTCGAGTCGCAAGTCCCTAACACTGGCTACAAGTCGCAAGTCGAGGACCCGAGCGAGCCTCATTTTACGAGGGGCGTTCAGACAGTAATGCACCACATCGTTTTTCTCATCTAATAATGAAGATAGAAGCATGAAATTTTGCGCACTTCAAATATGGCTTGTGCCAATTGTGTGCACGAAATTGCACCGCAACCGACCAAATAATACGGCTGCCATAAACCGTTGAAATGGAGCGTGTTAGCATCTTGCGTTATAAGCAGCGAATTGTGATAGAATTTCTCGTTGCAGAGAAGGAAACTGTTGTGAACATTCACAAGCGTCTATGTGATGTGTATGGAAGTTTTGCAGTCGACAGGAGTACAGTCACACAACGGGCTGATCACCCGTTTGCCAGTCACTTCGATTACGGAAACAACAGCAAATGGATTGATTTGCCATTGCCCTAAAGACGCCATTAGGCGTGATGGGAAACAATTGCAAAGAAAACCTATCTGCTGTTGCCCTAAGACGCCACTAGGCGTAATGGCCACTGACTGCTTTGACGGTCGGTGGCTAAGGACGGAAGAAGAAGAAGGAGTACAGTCAGTCACTGGGTTCAGAGAATCAAAGAATCAGGAATTGGAGATACAGAGCTGCTTGATCGGCCGCGCTGTGGACGTCCTGCCACAGCCACCAACGCAGAAATGTTGAAATGCCCTGAGGGCATTATTCTTACTGATAGGCGAATCACTACTCAACAATTGGCCTTATAGCTGTCAGTCAGCATTGGTAGTGCAAATGCATTTATAAAAACGCTCGGATTTTCTAAGGTTTGCGCAAGATGGGTTCCTCGAAGTCTCACAAATGACCACCGATTGCAAAGGAAAGCAATTTCTTCTGAATTGTTGGAGCGTTTCAATGCTGATGAAGAGAACTTTTTGGCTAAGATCGTTACAGGTGACGAAACCTGGGCACATCATTTTGAACCTGAGACAAAAAGACAGTCAATGGAGTGGCATCATCCGCAATCACCACGAAGAAAGAAATTCAAGACAATTCCTTCAGCTGGAAAGGTCATGATCGCTGTCTTTTGGTACATTGAAGGTGTGATTCTTGTGGACGTTATGCCAAGAGGAGAGACAATCAATTCACAAGCTTACATTAAGACACTGAAAAAAACTCAATAACCGTTTTCGCAGAGTTCGGCTGCACAAGAATCCAGCAGACCTGCTTCTCCTTCACGACAATGCGCGACCTCACACAAGTCTGGCAACACGTGAAGCAATCACAAAATTGGGTTGGACTGTACTACCCCATCCACCCTGTAGTCCCGATTTGGCACCCTCTGATTTTCATCTGTTTGGTCTACTTAAAGATGCACTCCGTGGGACAAGGTTTGAAGATGATGAAGGAGTGATTCGTGCAGCGAAGAAATGGCTACATGATCAAGACAAAATCTGGTACGGGCTAGGAATACATGCACTTGTTTCGCGCTGGCATAAAGCCGTACAAGTTAATGGGGATTATGTTGAATAATACCGATGTTTACATGACATATCCATGTATATTGTGTATAAATTTCATGCTTTTTTAATAAACAGCTTTTGAGAAAAACCATGTGGTGCATTACTTTCTGAACACACTCGTAGATCTAACACTAACACTGTTTACAGCCACAATCGAATTTATCAAACAATCACATCGATCACTATAAATAATAAAGAAAAATATTAATATATATTTGAGTACTTTTACTATTTTATTTACTGACTTTTTATTCGACCAAAGTTATTTTTCCGTGTTACATTTTAGAAATCCCCCCCTGCCCTCCCCACCCCCCCCCCCCCGATTGAATAATACACTTGATCAACACTAAATCGTAAGCTTAAACGAATTTACAGGTTAATGACACGTGCTGTCGTTTTTACCCCGTCAATAAATGCACGCGGTATATTTTTCCTTAATGGTAATGTTTATAACTGTATATAGCCAAAGAATATTAATATTGTTCTGACGGTCTCTGTGTCTCGCGATGTTTGTTTAGCAACAGTATCCAATTATATCTGATAAAATGAAGTAAAATATGTTTGTACAAAGAAATTCTTGTACTTTGTTAGTCATATCACGTAATTTGTCTTTCTTCTAATTAATAAAGTGTGCATTATGAATAAGTATGGCGAGTCGTTTCATCACAATTGGCAAGTCTCGAATCGAGTCGATAATGCCTAAATCGGAAGTCGAGTCGCCGTGGTGATTTAAGTCCGACTCGAGATGGAGTCGATTGACTCGAGTCTACAACCCTGGTACATAGTGTTCTTTATTCTATATCGCATATTACTTTGGACGTTTTTCTTGAATTGGTTCTTCCAGACTGCAATTTCTCTGCTGTTTGTTGTGGTGTTTATAAAGCTTTCCGTGTTCCTAGGCTAATCTCTCTTTACCTTGTTGTATTTTGAGGGGTTTGTAGATCTTGTTTTACTGTTTCTGTGCCCATTTTTATTACTGCGATTGACATTATCTTAAATGTATCTACTGGACATTTGTTGATTTTTTTCTGGGAAGATGACAGGAGCTGCAGTAAGACGTGAAGTACGGTGGATGGGTAGGGGGGAGGGTCATTTTTTAAAAGTATTTTGTTCTTCCTTTGTCCCGGTAGTTGTTAATTCTTGTTTTGGTAATATTCAACTTTATTGTCTCGTGTAAAAAAAAAAAAAGGATCCCGTTACACGCCCATTGAGGCATATTGGGAATATGGTGTTAGACCCATATTTTCTTGACCATCGGCACACTAGGGGTGACGTGGTCAACATCACGCCGGCCGCCTTAACCTTCCCAGAGTTGCTCTGGTACCCAGTTGGGGCTGGGTCGACCCAGAAGCCGTTTGCTGTCTAAAAAATCCCACGTCATCTGGGGATTGAACCATAGACCACTGAGCTAGGAAGCCAGTGCACTAACCACTATGCTACCGCGGCCCGTATCTCTGTGTAGGTCCACTTTAGTTTCTAGCGATGGTGATGGTGACTTTTTTGTTCTCAAGTATTCCATGGGTTTTCTGTGCTGTTCACATTTCTTGCATGTTAGCACACATTGTGATATGGTGGGTTTTTTTTTTCTGACTTGAGTGATTCTGGGCCAAACAAAAGAAGCTTTGGATGGACAACTCAGGTAAGAACAAGCGGGATTTCGATTAGGAAGACTGTGTGGAAACCAGACAGCTACACTCAGAATTTTCATTGAGTAATCAAATGAATGGCCCACACCCATGTACATAAACTTTGTGGACTTTCCATTGGTGTGCTATTGTGAGGCTAATATTAGTTTGGGGTTTATTTATGTACTTTGTCTACTGTGTTGTGTTAATCCTTTCTAAGTATATTTTGTCTGCATTGGTCGTATTTCTTGCATTCCGGCAAGAAGTGTTGCTACAATGATATTACGGTCTCCACCAAATACCAATGAAAATAGATTAAATATGCAGTCCGCAAGATCCGTGTGAAAGTGTTGCGCAACACACATAAAAATAAACATAAAATAGGAGGCGGTGGTGTAGTCCGTAAGTGTATGTCAAAAAAACAGGGGGAAGGGAAAGAGGGGGTGGAAAGAGAGCAACAACAAAAAAATGTCTACAACACGTGGTGTTCCCAAGCGGTCACCCATCTAAGTACTAACCACACCCGACGTTGCTTGACTTCGGTGATCGGACGAGAACCGGTATTTTCAACGTGGTATGGCCGTAGACAACCAAGTGAGCATAACATGCTATAAGAAGTCAAACAAGACACCCACTGTCCGTTGCATTTTGGGTTGTGCGTGGTTAGCCAATTTTTGGTTTCGTGAAAGTGAAATTGAGAAACCACACACACAATAATAATGTAGACGGACATAAAAAGTTGCAATGTTTAAAATATGTAAACATGGTTTGTTTTTTGTTTTTACTCGGTCCCAAGATATCCCCTATAAAGCCTACCTACACAATACTCATTCAACAAAGCCCTTTTCAAACACTTCATCTACACCGCTCGTTATTTTCTATGCGAATAATGTTTTATATCCATTTAGTATTATAATATAATGTAATATATGTGCGGCGTCTGTGGTCTAATGGATATGAACGCAGTTTCATAATCCAGATATACCAGGTTCGAAACCTGCTGCAGGCGGTTTGGTAGCAGATCGCTTTGTGTGGATTTTTAACAATGGTATAAGCGCCGTCCCGTTCAGAAAGCAATGGCACACTACTGAATGAAAAAATTGCCTAGAAAAATCACAAACAGCCAATAAAAGCTGGGGTTGATTGCCACGTCCTGTAAAGGATAAGCAACTAACTTTTTTTTTTAATATATGTGAGAATGTACCTGCATGCCACTGTACTTTTGAGATATTTAATGTTTTCGTTTGCTTAAATGTCATGATGTGTATGAGAATGAGTAGATAAAAGTTACATACAGGCTTGCACTTATTCCAAATACTCTAAATCTGAAAACAGACATAAAAGTTCAGAGTTTCTAAAGCAGATCCCCACAGCTCCTGTGCTGCCGCTTGCCACAGATCATTAGGAAATGGAGACCAATGCACAGAACTCAATAACTATTATGTATTTTCAAATATGAGCCACAAAACACAGAACTGAATAACAATGTATTTTCTAATCTGAACCACAACAATCAAGCTGTCTTTGTACACTGTTATAATCAATTTTCATCAAGTATCTTTTTCAACATGTTATCAAGATTCTTCATCATTATCATCAATGTTATCAAGATTCTTCATCATTATCATCACTGTCATCTTCATCATCACTGTCAATCATCCTGGCAGCATCAGCTGTGGCATTATCTTCATCACTGTCGCCATCATCTTTTTTTGCTGAAAATAAAACAGTAAAGATATATGTTGTTGTTAAACTAGGGCTACTGAGCTTCTTGTTCTTTAGCAGCCAATACCAAGTTGAAGACTCCTTGCTATTATCTACACTGTAGATCTAGGCTTTTCCTGTGGCTTTTCTGCCATTCCGAAACGTGTTGAGTTGAAGTCATGAGCTCCAGTTTCTCCAGCTTGGCTTACATTTAAAGGATCATCACATCTGGTCCCAATCTAGGAGTAAGAAGTACGTGGCATACTGTGCATTCCCCGCCATCTAGGAGTCTCCAAGCAAGTAAAATACGTGGTTCATACGTGCACAGGGCATACTTCCCTTCCCCCCCCCCCTGCCTATCACTGGGTTCATAGTGAGATCCTTCTGCATGCAGTCAACCAAGTCAAAGAATTACGCCTGAGAGTGTGGAAATGTGTGGATGATTTCAAGAGTCAATGAGGGTGTAATTAGCCTTACAGACAGAGGTTCACACCCACGTACATATATTGTAGCATTGTGCATAGCTGGTGGTCATATAAAGATGACTCCAGATATGCCTCCATGCATAAAAATATATCGGTAATGCACTCAATAAGGTTCTTTGGCCCATATTTACATCTTTTGCAGATGATCTTCTCTGATCCTTAGCCGCCAACTGTCAAAGCCTGGTGGCGTCTTGTAGGGCAGCAACAAACTGCTTCCACTTTGCTCAGTCAGCGGCCATCCTTTGTGCAGTGCCCCAGCTCTGGTTCATTCTTTGCATCTCGGCCTCAAAAGTTCTGCGCCAAGTTGTTTTTGGGTGGCCTCTCACTCGCTTTCCTTTAGGGGTCCATAGCATAGCTGTTCTTGTAATGGCATCAGGGGTCTATGTAGATCTTGTATGTATTATTAGAAAACATACTTGGAGTTAGAACTGGTATCTGTATGGGCAGAGTTGGAGCACTGTACGAAGGATGGCCGCCGACCGAGCAAAGTGGAATCAATTTGTTGTTGCCCTACAAGACGCCACCAGGCGTAATGGCCACTGACTGCTTTGACGGTCGGCGGCTAAGGATCAAAGAAGAAGAAGAGAATGGGCAGGGCCAGTTTTAACCATCAGTCGAATGAGGGGCTAGCTTACAGCAGCAAAATATAGGGAGTGGCAAAACAGAGCAAACTAAAATATTGGTAAGTGAAGTCATAATTCCAAGAAAAAAATACTTTATTATCTCAGGCCCTTCTACATCACTGCAAATTAACATGTATACATAAATTTGTATTAGCACACCAATGTACATATATATGTATACATAATATATATGTATGTAAATACATGTACTCACACACTATATTAAACTGTCAGCTCCACACATCAAATACCCAAGCACTGGCCCTGATATGGGTCAATACAAGCACCAAGATGAGACACTGAGTTGTGGAAGATATTTATGCAAACGCTGGAGCTGACAATGGCAACTATGAACTAATTTTGGTAAAGAGCAGAAAGAAAACATAAATGAAAATGGAAGATTCTTTGTCCACCTCTGTGGTTTCAACTAACTGGTCAGCAGACATTTTCCCAAATATGAAAGTACATCATCATTTTCTTTTTTGCTCCTTAACATATTAACTGCCGCAAGCCGACGAGGCCGGCTTATGAACTCCCATCATGTTGATCGCAAGCCGTTTAGAGCAGTGTAGTGAAATTGACAGAGATACAACGGTAAAATACTCAAAAGATAACATTTAAGGATAAAAACATAATGCGTAGGCTGCTGATGTACATGATCGCCTAGACCGCGGGTCATCACCCTCCATAAAACTGACTTGCTAGACAGGAGGGGAACGGCGGATCAAAAGAAAAAAAAAAAAAATATGACTGGAAAGGCTAAAGAGACGCAATTGGGGGGGGAAATGGATGAAAGTAAAAAAAATTCAAGTCCCCCAAATTGACACGAGGTACGGAATTGGACGTTTTGCGATACCAAGCACTTGATTTGAATTTGAGCGGAAGAACGCAGATGTTAGTAATATTACAAAAATTTAAAAAGTAATTTTTCTTAATATTAATGTTAGGAATATAAAAATTAGCTGGCCGGATGGCCTATTCTGAGCAATGAAATAATATGATCTTAATTTTACAAACGGATAGATAATATTGAAGATAATGACAAAAGACAGTGTAGTTCACATCATCGCTAGACTATATTGAATCTAAAAGTGTCACAATTTGCACACAAAAACACGACCTTGGGAACAGGTGTTCAAAGTTACTTATTATGGAGGAGAGGGTTTTTGAGCGGTAGCTGTGTCTAAATATAACTTTTTACGACAAAATTTTAAGGGGAGAGAAAGGTTGCTTCAAAAATCAAGCACATTTTTTTAGAAACACAAGTAGAGACGGACAGACTAACAGATAACCATCCATACTTGACTGAAGCATGACTGAAATGACTTTAGTGTAGAAATTTGAAATTTAAAGTACAACTAGGCAGTGATTGGCCACAGACAATCATATCATTAGCGCTCAGACGCGAAAGTGGGGTCATTCTTCAATAATTGTTCAGTGTTAGACACAGATTTTAAAGTGTGGAGTTTTCCCATATGAAAGACAGTGAATAAATTTAGGGACGCCATACTATAGCCAGCAGCTCAGCTGAGTTTTGCTAGCAATTCTGTGTTATGTATTCATAATCTGAGCTGTGAGTTTTCTATCGACAACAAAGCAGAGTCTATTCGGTGGGTGACTTTACTCGAGTGTATCTGTGCAGTTCTTGTGACAGAGACCACCATTATTGCCCGCCAGCACGGAGAGGTGGGACCGCAAGTTTTCAGCACCAGAGCTACAAAAAGATGAGTGAGCCTCTGGTCTGCTGGACATTCACCAACTATTGGTAGTGACTAATATCCCCATAAAAATTCCCACCTTTTTCTGGACACTGAGTAGTCAATATAGACAGGTGTGATGAGGCCACCCCAACAGCACAAACAGTAACTATCCTCCCAAAGAGATGACTATTCGAACATTTTAATAAAACTAACTATTCTAGTACTTAAATATGTACACTTTTGGCATTTATTATGTAACATTCCATGCATAATTTTCATAAATTTTAAATCCTTCTTTTAAAACCAGTTCTGGTCAAAATAAAACTTGATCCAGAACAAATAAATGTAATATAATTATATCAAAAACTTTACACACGTGAGTTAGTTCAGTGTATTTTAACACTTGTTAATCTTATTAGTCTTGTTAAATATCTATGGGTATATTTATAACTATCACACCACAGTACACATCATAACCCTAGACACTTTACGTAGCTACATTCATTAAGAAAAAAAAAAAATTAAGTGTGAGGTCGTAGTGGTAGCAAGAAAGGCCTTCTGACAATTCTCAACTACATTTTATCTCAGGAGCCTTCACAGCTGGCCTCATACAATGTACATGTAGTAATAACACCATCATACAATACCATCAACACCACTACAAGCAGCGATCTATGTTTAGTAATAAAATGAATGAATAATGTTCTGAAACACTTTCTGATCTGGTTCGAGGTTTTAAGTTGCCACCGGAAATGAAATTCCGAAATCATGGTTGTTGTTGAACACTGGAAAATTTATATTATGTTCATATTTTTCAATGTTTCAGGTTAGTTATGAAATCATGTAAAACTGTTTACCGTGGCAACTAGTGATAGGACCAGAAAAAAACGCTTCTACATCTCATCTAACTGCTGAACAGGCTAGAAACATGTTTAAACAATTGATGATAGATCTAGCGAAGAGGACGAGAGTGACAACGGTGTGGACATTGATTCAAATAGTGATTTTCATAGTAGTGATAAAAATAGTGGTGGTGATTCAAGCAGTGATGACAGTGAAAATATTGCAAATCCTCAGCCATCGGAGGGCTGTAAAATAGCCAAGACCTCAATTAGAGATACAAATGGTGCAGGAAATAATGTAACTAAAGAAGAAAACAATGGCAGCAAGTTAGTGAGGGTAAAACATTAAACAGTTTTAGTTTCATCCCAATTCGTGAACCAGGTCTGCAAGCAAATCTTGATTTTATGGAAGTGGTGAAGGTGTGATTATGTAAGCTACCAATAGTGTAAATATTAGTCAGTATGTGTAACTGGATATACTACACGATAATCACCTACAGAAAGGCATTAACTGCCTTAGAAACAAGCAATATGTTGGTAAGTTGATTTTTTTAAAATGTGAATCTTTTTCTGTCTTTCAATCATTTTATATTATTAATAATATTTACCATACCAAGTAAACATGATGTTTTTTTTCAGCTTGTTGTAATAGTACATTCATTTATCTTTAAAATGGCGTATAATTCATAAAAATCTGTAAACAACTACGAAAACTACAGCTTAACTTATGCATACACCTACTGGGTTAAAATGGGAACAAAATTTAATTATGCCACAGCGTGTTTTCCATTTCGGTAGTTAATGTGTTAAGTAGACCACACAACCATAAAAAGACACTTGATTTTAGAAACAGATTTGAAGCCTTGGGTAACCTCATGAAGGCAGTCATCTAAAATCATTTAACTTCATTTTCATTTATTCAGTCAACTTGCAACCTTAAGAGCTTTGGTGAGACACAGCTTTGATTTTCATGCACACCGTATTGGTCTGGTCACAAATAATTCAAATGCTCAAAATATGCAACTTGACTAAGCAATCGGCAAGATATAACAGTTATGATAGGGACAGGAAACATTCTCACCCAAGAAATACTAGAACAGACAAGAAAAACCTTAGATATAATGCTCAAGAGAGGAACAAGCAGGATCATGAAAATTTTAGATAACTCTACTCAGAACATTCACCAGCCAGTTAAATTAATGGTAGACACCTGTGCACTAACTTTGTGGACATTAAGAAAGTATTTAATACTTAAGAATGCAAAGCATTATATAAAATACATGGCAATTATGGAATCTGTGAGTAATATATTAAATTATTCAAGATACACAATATGCAGAGTGATAAGACAAGGATATCTATTCTCTTCAAAAATCTTCCTTGCAGCTATATGGCCTGGGTGATGAAACAAACAGCAGAAGGAAGACAAAAATGAAGTGGACTTATGACAAATTAGAGATCTGATTTTGCAGATGACTTAAGTCTTATATCACAGACAAGACATGCAGGAACAGATTAACAGCTTCAAAAGCAAGGTTAATTATCTTTGTAAACACAACAAATGGAGTAAATAATAGGAAAAAAGATCTATTCATAAAGTGTGCAGCTTTTTCTATTTAGGAAGGAGGGCCAAAACAGGATCAACAAAATGAGACTGGCTTTAACAATCTCTGACCAGCATGGAACACTGCACCTTATTCCCAGGAGAATAATAGCACACTGTTCAACATAAATGTAACCAAGTGTCCTATCCATGGCTCAGAAACGTAGCAATTCTCCATCATATTTCAACTGCAGACGTTCACCAACAGATGCCTCCAATCATATTTTCTGTATCAGATGACATATGGCCAGATTCACAGATAAAAGTGCTGATAGTTAAAATATACCTTCATGAAACAACTGCCTAGACATGCCCCAGACTTTAACCCAAAGGAAAGAGAAAAGTGGCAAGGCCAAAGAGAACATGGAAAATAACAGTATAAGAGGCTGCTAAAGCAGCCAGAGGTCCATGTATTCCCAATGGAATGATGAGACAAAGATAGAATAGGAATTCTGTTCCTTCTGGCATGTCATAATAGGCAACTAATATCATGTTAAACAAACTTTTACAGAAACCATCACTGTAAGAGCAAATAAATGCTTTGGTGTGAGCTTCCTATAAGGGCATCATCTGCTGAGGTAGCTTCATACTCCATCAGAAGGGAAAAGGGACATGACGATGAAAGCAACCGGGCCTTATAGGCAGAGCAGAAGAATTCCCAAATATAATAACACTGACAAACAACATTTTTCTTTCTTATATAAGAATAAGTGTTCTTAGGTCAGTTTCTTGCGCTGATTTCAAATCTGAAATCCGTTTATCTCTATCACATCGGGTTCTTAAGATATTTGTGAATAAATATATTTTTGGGAAACCGTTATTTGCTCCGTTTCATTTTTACTATATAACTTATTAAAAATTTATAAAAAGCAACATAATTCTACTTTTTATGCTGCTAAAAGATGCATGACATATGT
This sequence comes from Oreohelix idahoensis, assembly GCA_024509875.1. Lineage (NCBI taxonomy): Eukaryota > Metazoa > Mollusca > Gastropoda > Stylommatophora > Oreohelicidae > Oreohelix > Oreohelix idahoensis. The sequence goes on along the minus strand of JAMPIV010005884.1, from coordinate 14,127 downwards.
TACGCGATTTTTCAAATAGTTACTGTATTTTGAAATAATTCTGAGCAAAATATGGCTTCTAGAAGTTGTAGAAATTCGGCTGATCTGTTCTGTTACGTGTGCGGATATTTTACCGATCGTGTTGACCAGAAAAACTTTACACCATTACTAAAGAAAGCATATGAACTTTATTTTGATTCGAAAGTTGATGATGCAAATAAATCTTGGAAGCCAAATGCAGTTTGTTCGATACATTGGCAAGTTGATTACGAAAATCGCAGAAGCATAAGTCGATGCCTTTTGGAGTGCCAGTAATATGGCGTGAACATACAAATCACACTACTGATTGTTACTTCTGCTTGACAAATATCCATGGTTTCACTTTTAAAACTAGAAAGTCTGTGGTTTATTCAAATATTGAATTGGTTTCGAAACCAGTGCCTCATGATGTGGATGATCCAATCACGTGTCCGATCCAAGTACCACCAGAACAATATCCGTTGGACGTGAATGAACCATCAGAAAGTGATAGTTTACCTGCTTTAGAAACTAATTCTGACTCAGATTACATACCGGTGAATGATGGTGTTTACTTAATTAACCATTCAGAACTTTCAGATCTAATACCGAAGGACAAGCGGAATTACTCGGTTCGCGACTCAAAGAATGGAATCTTTTAGCGCCCAATACTCCGATATCTAAATTTCGTCATAGACACAGAGAACTTGTTCAATACTTTGAGATGGATGATGACATTTGCTATTGCAAAGATGTAAACGGTCATGAGCACATAGTCAACGAATGGCGATTTTTCATCGATTCTTCCAAGACTAGTCTAAAAGCCGTGTTATTGCATAACAGAAATTTATTTTCATCAATTCCAGTCGCCTACTCTGTTCATATGAAAGAAACTTATGACAATATGGCTATACGTTTGGAAAAAATAAAGTACAATGACTACCAATGGCGGATTTGTGGAGACCTAAAGGTCATTGCAATTCTCACGGGCATGCAGACTGGGTATACTAAATTTTGTTGCTTCCGATGTGAATGGGACAGCCGCAACAGACAGGAACATTATGCAAGAAAGGTGTGGCCTATCCGGGATCGTATGCAGCTCGGGCATAAAAATGTAATACACGAGCCATTAGTTAACAAAGACAGCTTCATTTTACCACTGTTACATATAAAGTTGGGGCTCATGAAGAATTTTGTAAAAGCGTTAAATAAAACGAGCAAAGCTTTCACTTATCTTCGAGAAAAGTTTCCGCAAGTTAGCGATGCAAAGATAAAGGAAGGTATCTTTGTAGGACCTCAGATTAGGAAAGTTATTGCAGACAAACAATTTGAGAACTTGTTACATGGTAGTGAACTTCGCGCATGGATGGCATTCAAATCGATCGTCAATAACTTTCTGGGAAATCACAAATCTGTCGACTATGTTGCATATTGTTAAGCAGTGCATAGATGCATACAGAATTATGGGCTGTAACATGTCCCTCAAAATCCATTTGCTCGATTCGCATCTTGACTTTTTCCCTGACAACTTTGGCGAAGTCTGCGATGAACATGGAGAACGATTCCATCAAGATATCGCCGTAATGGAGTCACGTTATCAAGGACGGTGGAGTGTGACCATGCTTGCCGATTATTGTTGGATGCTTCATCGCGATGTACCACATGCCATTCACCGACGAAAGTCGACTGCAAAGAAATTCAAGCCTACATAACTGTTATACTTCTTGTACGAATGATGTTGTAATACTGTGTGCGTTGTTAAAAAACTTCAATTGCATATTTCTAGAGATCCCGACCTGATAGAGAAAAACGGTTTGCATATTTAAAAACAGCGCATTAACTTTGACCAGAAAAACATAGAAATGTTAGAGAAAGAAAAAAAAAGTTTTTTTTTGTTAGTCAGTGTAATCAGTGGCACGACATAAAGATTATAACCAGAATCTTGCAGCCCAGTGACAGCACACTGAGTGACTGCAGGTTTTTAAAATTTATTCTATGTGTTTGCCTTCTTGTGGCGAGGCACACTCTTTTCAACCTAGATCAAAGTCTATCAGTTATATCAAATCATAACTTGTCATTTTTTTAAATACGTAAACTCTGCCAACTCAAGCTAAGTGTTGATAAATATTAAGCCCTGAAAAGGACTTCTAGTCATTACCAGTTAGCGAAGCCCTGAAAATGGCTGCTAGTACTTGCAGTGCTGATAAATACTAAAAATATTAAGCCATGAACAAGATCACAAGTATCAGCTAGTGTAGCATGATGGAGCCATGATAAGAACTAGTCCTGAAAAAGACTGCCTGACAGTTAGTATCAAACATTAACAAAAGTGATAAGAACTGGTTAAATGTGATAAGTGCTATAGCAGGTGCATTAAACATAAACCTCTTTGTCACGGCATGACTTAGCTGCTTGGTTAGCCTAGCTTATGCGGTGAGCGAAACTCAATTCATCATCATCTCATCATCTCAGCCCGTAACCCGTCATGGGTCGTAGGGGTGCCATGGTGGAAGCATCAGCAGACAGGGTCCTCCACTGCTCTCTATCCTCAGCAATGCGTACAAGTGTGGAAAAACCGTGTCCTGCCCATTCTTTGATGTTATCAGCCCAGGATTAATCGGCGGATTTACCGCATAAATAGCCAGTCATGTGACTGGCTGAATTTTGGTGGGAAACAAAAGTGATCAAACACTTTTGTGCCAGAAGCCGCCTTGGATAGATGTTGTGAAGCAGCCATTATTGTGATACCGCAAGTTTTGGCCAAAAGGCAGGACAGTTGATTTTTGCCATTTGTTTTGATAGTTTTTGGAATTTGTGGTGCGGGACTAATTCAGTCCACCAGATTTTCAGCAGTGACCAATATATGTTCATTGTTCTCCAGTTGTGAGTATGTTGGTAACTCGATAATGTTTCACTGTAGTTTACCTCCACACTCACTGTGTTGAGTGGTGGTTAGCTGTGAGGCTTATTTGGAATTTCACCCATATTAAGTGATTTGTAATGGTAGCACGCATTGTGTATCCTACTATATCAACATTTGGCCATGTTTATATTGTTAATAAAGGGACAGAACATTAGTTGAGGTTTTCTCTTTATTTGTGACGCCGCTGCACGTGTGACCCTCTAGCCCTGTACAAGTCTTATGTTCATGAGTGTGTCATTCTTTTATTGAGCCATGTGGGGAATGTTGCAATTAGCAGAGATTTAGCCGCCTTGTGTTCTCAATGCAGTAGTCAAGAGTTGATTTATGATTACTGAGTGGTGTATTTGTGTTATCCTGAGGACTAGAATGGAACCAGGCCAGGAGGAAGACAGCCGATAGGATAGTCTGACGCACTCTCTTCCAAACCTCTACACCTCATGGTAGAAGGGAACGACTAAGTAAGTATTTGTGTTATCTGTGTTTTTGGTGTAATCGGTCAAAATACATCTCTCGTGCCACAGAATTTATGATGAATGTGATTCAATGTTGTAGCATTCATTCAGTCTTCTTTAAGTATCCAGTTGTGTTACGTAACTGTTGAGCTGTCACCATTCTCATCTGTTTTGCAGTTACGTCTGTCACAATTTGTCTTACTGTGTTCCTGAAACAATTCCTAGAATTCATAGCAACACACACCTGATATCAAAAGGCACTGAGCACACTTGTCTATGTGTTAAGTTTTTTGGGCTTTTTTTCGGGCATCTTCCATCCTGTAGACCTACTCTTTTTTTCCTATTTATTTGGAAACTTCTTCTTCTTCTTCTTCGTACACTCTCAGACGTCCACTTGAATGTTCTCAAAGAAAGCAGTAGTCAGTCTGAGGCTATTTGAATCCCCGTAAAGCTTTTCCACGAAAGGAGCTGGCGTCGGCCATATGCACTTTCTCTGTACCAAATATAAGGGGCAACTTTGAAGCAGATGTTCAGCAGTCATTTTATCAGTGCCACAGTTACACTGATCGGTAGTTCCTATCTTTAGCTTGTTGAATAGATGGTATCTCAATCTGTTGTGGCCAGTGCGGAGTCTGAAGATTACCACTTGTTCTCTTCTGTGGAGCTGGTAGTAAGCATCATTCTGTGTGTGCCCTGGATGTTCTACATTCCATTTGTTTCTGTAACTGATTCTGATAAAACTCTTTGCCTCCTCAAAAACTATGCTTGCATCAGGCTGAGGTAGATGTGAACCTTTTTTTGCCATTCTGTCAGCCTCTTCATTGCCGGCGATGTTACAATGAGATGGGATCCACTGGATCACAACACTTTTGAATCGTCGACAAAGTTTGTGGAGCACTACTCTGAGATCATCCAGGTCTGTATTATTTTGTCTTTTCAACGTTGCAATTACTGACTGTGCATCAGTAAAGAAAGCAACTTGTCTCTCTGCCGTTTCTTCTGTCAATATAACCTCTGCTGCAGTATTCAAGGCCTCTGCCTCTGCTCTGAAGTTGCTGGAGAATCGTCCTGTCGCCACTGACAGCCTTTTTTCTGCACCAGTGCTTAAGGTCAGAAAGACACCCCCACCTCCATTTTCTGTTGCATTTGTTGCTGATCCATCTGTGTATGCATGGGTCCAGGTGTTGCGTGGATAATGTTTCTCTATGTATTTTGTCGCTATGGATTTTCTATCTGTTGCAGTTTGGCTCTTTTTACTTTCAATTCCAGGAATGTTTTCTATCATTTTAGGGAAGCGATTTTGTTTCCAAACTGGAAGCTTGTGTGCAGTGTAGATGGGTTTAACGGTGGATATTTCATCTATGGATACTGCTCTCATTTGTGGTTTGGCTGATTCTACAAAATTACTTCGTTTGAGTCTTTGCCTTCTAAGAGCATTTATTCTATGGCAATCCCTCCTGTGTTGCAGCATGATGAGAACCCAGCATTGCACACTGAGCTTGGGGGGATCACTTGGGCACCAGACTTAATACTGGCTCTTGACTGGATGGCCGCATGCAGGAGATTTCTACAATGGAGGGTTGGCAGGTGGTGGGTATCTGGAAGTGGCTCTGTGCAGGACGTGAGGATTCCTTGGGAGAGCCCAGAACCAGAGCACAGCATTGTGCAAGCTCTGCATAGTTGGAGAGCCCCCTGGATGACGGGGAATGCACAGTGTGCTACCCCACCTATCCCCAACTGCTAACTTAGAACCAGAAGTGGGGTCCTCTGTATGCGTGCCAGGCCAGGATAAAATGCCTGGGAAAGAGACTGGAGCTCAGAACTCCCTAACTCAAAGTTGCAGGATGGCAGAAAAGCCACGGGAAAGACAGGGCTATTTTGAAGATAACGCAACCATATTTTCACCATACGAGCTCGGACGCCGCCTCGGTAAACAAGGTCCGCGCAGAGCAGTGACACCCCCAGGCTGCTTGCGAATAGTCTACTACTGGGAACATAAACAGATTAGGGATGAGCCCACTCTCCCGTTGAACAGGTGCTAAAGTCGTAGATACTGGGCCAGAAGGCGCACCGGAAACCACAGTATCATGCAACTCGCTTTTTTTTTTTTCTATGGAGAGTACACCGTCAAATAAATCTCGTTCTGGTGCTCGCCCTGTGGAGCTCCACCAGGCAGGTGCAGTGCCGGGCTCTGAGCCTCGACAGAGCCCACCCTCAGCTACTGGAGGACCCTCTAGACCGTCTTGTGGAGTCAACAGACGGCGGAGGAGAACTACTGACCAAAACAAAACAGAAAAAGAGAAACCCAGAGTGCCACTTGTCATGATGCACTGGAATGCAGAGGGAGTGAACAGCAAGCAGGCTGGATACAGCAAAAAGACAGAGCTGGAAAACATCTTGTATGAGAAGCAAGTCAGTGTTTGCTGTATCCAAGAGACTCACTTGAAAGCAGATCAAACCTTTAAAATAAGGGGATATCAATGCTTCAGATCCGACAGACAAGATAGACGAAAAGGAGGAGTACTTACTCTTGTAAGGAATAACATTCCTGCACACGAAAGGAAAACCTTCATGGATGGAGCAGAATATCAGCTGCTGCAGATAAAGGTAGACAAGATGGAAATAGAACTCCTGAACTATTACTGTCCGAACAACAAACCCCTGAGTCTCAGCTCTATACAGGTACCAGCCACCAACTTTATAGCAGTTGGAGACTTTAATAGCCACTCCCAGAGCTGGGGCTATAACCATCTGGATCACAGAGGTGAAGAGGTTGAAACTTGGCAAGATGATCACTCCCTAATCCTAGTCAATAATGCCACAGATACTCCTACCTTCTACTCCAGAGGATGGCACACAACCTCAACACCAGATCTTGCCTTCTCCACACCAGATATAGCTGGATCTATTAGTAGAGAAGTAGGAGACCAACTAGGGGGAAGCGACCATCGCCCAATCTTTCTTACTGTCCAGAGTGCAACTCTCAGTACAGGCCCAGCCATTACAAGATGGAACTACAAAAAAGCCAACTGGGGTTTATTCAGGCATCAGGTGAACACGCTGCTGTCTACCCTCAAGGTACAGAACAGAGACATTAATGAAGTGGTAAAAGACTTCAACAGATGCATACTACAAGCTGCAAAAGAAACCATTCCCAAAGGATGCCGGCGTAACTACATACCATACTGGTCCAGCACACTCCAAGAACGTCAGGAAGCTATGGACAAGGCTAGAAAGGACGCAGAGTCTCAGCCTTCACTTGAAACTCACAACAAATGGAAAAAGGCTGTAGCAGAGTTTCAGAGAACAAAGCTAGAAGAAAAGCGGAAAAGCTGGAGAACTAAAACGGCATCGCTGAACCTTGAGAAAGACGGCAGGAAACTTTGGAGATTAGTCAAGTCTCTAAATGAAGAGCATTCCTCACCAAGGCAGACTATCACATTGGATGAAGGTGGCAAACTTTTCAGAGGAAAACAAGCTGCAGACTTGTTTGCTAGAAGATACAGTTCAGAAAGCAACTTACCCATTAACATAGACCATCAGAGAGAGATAAGAAAAGAAATACTGGCAACCATGGGACAGACAGATACTCCTGCCCCAATGAGGGAACCCATCACACTAGGAGAACTACAGAAGGCTATTTCCAAGCTTAAGTTTCAAAAGTCACCCGGCCCAGACAAAATCAGCAACGAAATGCTAGTAAATCTGAGCTCAGCAGCAAAGACAAAACTGCTTGAGATATTCAACCACAGCTGGTTGAAAGGAACGGTACCCCAAGTATGGAGAGAAGCCATCACAATACCCATACTAAAGAAAGGGAAATGTAAGACCGAGGCTGCAAGTTACCGGCCAATCAGTCTCACAAGCTGTGTTGGGAAGACTATGGAGCGAATAGTCAACCACAGATTGAAATGGTATTTAGAGTCTGAGCAGATCCTGGTGCCGGAACAAGCTGGATTTAGAGAATGCTACAGTATAGAAGACCAAGTTACTTACTTGTCTCAAGCAATAGAAGATGCCTTCCAGGAGAAGAAAAAGGTCCTAACGATCTGGGTCGACTTCAAGCAGGCCTTTGACAAGGTGTGGAAAGATGGCCTCATTGCAAAACTTAGGAGAAGTGGAATCCAAGGCAACATGATGAAATGGATCCAGTCATACTTGCATAACAGGAGAACTAGAGTCACTCTTGACGGTCTGCAGAGCAGAAAAGTGTTGCTCCATCAGGGGTACCTCAAGGAGGAGTAATTTCCCCAACACTCTTCCTTGTTTACATCAATGACCTGGTGAAAGATCTCCCTGCAGGAGTTAAAGCTGCCTTATATGCAGATGACCTAGTACTCTGGTGCGCTGATGAAAATGTCACCACAGCAAATTATAGAATGCAGCGGGCAGCAGACATGCTAGTGTCATGGGCAGAGAAATGGCTTATCACAATAAACACAGACAAAACCTCCACAACACTGTTCTCCCTCGCCCCCAAGGACAAATCAGCTAACATACACCTAGGACAACCGTGATCAAGGAAGAAAGCTACCCCACCTATCTTGGGGTGACATTTGACCAAAGGCTTACATGGAATAAGCATATTGAAAATGCAGAAGGAAAGGCCCGAAGACGACTAGGCATACTCAGAAAATTAGCAGGTACCAACTGGGGAGCAAATGAACGAAATCTAAAGAAGATTTATAATGAGTAATAAGACCACACTTAGAGTTTAGCTCAGCAGCATGGTCATCAGCTGCTAACTCACATCTGCAGTCTTTGGACAAGGTGCAAAATCAAGCTCTCAGGCTCATTACAGGAGCCATGAAAACTCAACCAATAACAGAGATGCAGAAGGTTGCTGGATTACAGACATTGTCCCATAGAAGAGACACAAAAACCATGATCCAGATGGAAAAGTACAACAGTATGCCAATGCACCCAATGAAGGCAAGACTAGATGATCTGGCATTGGGACGTCTAAAGCGTAGCAGCTTTGTGCATCGGGGGAAAAGACTTATAAGACAGCATCAAGAAGACCTATCCATGAAGACAACACCACTGAAGCCCACCCTATACCCTGTACCATGGGAGCAGGCCAGCAGTGCCCTCCAAATTAATACAACAGTCAGTGGTCTCACAAGTGGATGTGAGTATAATGATCTGCAAAAACAAACTGCTACATTGAGTATGATCCAAGAAAGCTATCCCGATCAATCATGGATACATGCCTATACAGATGGATCAGCAACTAATGCTGTTAGGAATGGAGGTGCCGGTATCTTTATCTCATATCCTGACAACCACTATGAGACTAGGCACATTCCCACTGGTAAATTCTGTTCCAACTATACAGCTGAGGTTCAAGCTCTAGAGCAAGCTGCAAATATGATTTATAACACCAACTCTGACTGCCACCAGGTAGTCATCCTCACAGATGCACTGTCTGTCCTGCAAGCTCTCAAGGGTGGTAAACTCCCGCATCTGAGAAATGAACTAAACAAGGTAGCTGCCAAAAAGAGAACCATACTTCAGTGGGTACCATCTCATTGTGGTGTACCCGGAAATGAAAAGGCAGATAAACTTGCAAAAAAGGGAGGAGAATGTGAACAAGAAGATAATGAAGTCACATACTTTGAGAAAAAGAGAGCTATCCAGACTATCAGAAGAGAACAGAACCAACCCAAAGACGACTATCACACTCTCGACCGGCAGGGACAGGCAACTATTTTTCGACTCAGGACAGGGCATAACAAACTGAATAAACACATGCACAAGCTACGATTGTCTGCTTCACCACTGTGCACATGTGGATTAAACGAACAAACTGCTGAGCATGTTCTACAGGACTGTCCTCTGTATGACCAGTTAAGAAAGATATACTGGCCCAATGACTCAACACTAAACTCAAAGCTATATGGAGTTAAAGAGGAACTTCAAACAACAGTCGAATTCATCATGAGAACTCGTCTGACGGTGTAATCATCAAAGATGCGATCGCAAGAAGAAGAAGAAGATATTCTATGGCACATTGGGTGGTCTGTTAGTCTTTTGAATTTTTCAGCCTGTTGTTGAGCCCTGCAGTCTCTTCTATCTGTCATTGGCTGGAGGCATGTAATCTTTTCGAGTTCTTTTATAGGTGTTGACTTCATGCCTCCCGTTATAATTCTCATTGCTTGATTTTGGAGTCTGCTAATTTTATCGAAGTTTGTCTTAGCTGCTGTTGCCCATGCTGCCATGCCATATTCAAGAACTGGCCTCACTCTATTGTAAATTTCACATGCAATTATATACTACATTTCCACCCCTCCAGGGAAAAGGGATTCCTCTGGGTGGAACGCATGGCTTTTCACTCATACCAAACCTCTATTGGTATTTATCTGTTCCTTTCATCAATTCCACAGTGATGACCTTGCCATACCGTTTTCAATAATTTTGTTTTCTTCATTATTTATTTATGTGCCTTGCTTCTATGAGACAACCAGATGGATATATCCAGCTGTCGATCCTGTCATACTATTTCAACCTACTATTCCAGACAAGCACTCACTTTTGAAAACATGCAACTTCTTGGCCATTTTTGTTTACATTCTCAGCTTGAGTTATAAATTAGAACTATGTTGACATTTAGGCAGAGTTGCTAAATATTCAACATAAGATCTGCCTGTAATCCAAAGGACCCCCCCCCCCCCCCACTCCCCCCCCCCCCCCCCATACTATGTTGCACAGGTTAGTCTTCTAAAAATGATAATATACATACGTTTAACTTTCACCCTGTCTGGCACAATTGGCTCTGGTCGGTCATCATACGTTTTCCACGTTCCCGAGTTGTTCCACATGCCCTGGACTGTAATGTGGAAGTTGGACATCTGGTGACCAAACAATTTCTGTAAAAATACAAAAATTATTGATACACTTTGTAAAATAATGCTGCAACACGAGGACTGGAAATTAACTAGGAGTATATAGGTAGAGTTACCAAGAGCAATAGAAGTAGTCTCGTTTATAACTAGATAAACTGTTCAGCCCTTCAATGGAAAACTGCATATCATGACGGCAAAGAATCACCACCATCTTCATGTTTTAAAAAAAATCTCCCTTTTTATACTTTGTTGCAGCAGGTCCTAATCACAGACATATTCTTTTTATTACTATGAAGTGGTAGAGATTGCAAACTTTAAATGCCCTTCGTGTATAATCTGGACCACCATTTCCTAGCACAACTTTGAAACTTCAGATCATCAAGATATGTCCTAGTAGACAAATCATTTTTATTAGTTTAGGTGCAACTCTTTTAGTACAACACTTCTGTGGACTGTCAGCACAGCTGCATTCACTTCCCACTTCTTTTATCATAGGCTGGATGACAATGGCCTTGTCTGATGAGTAAGAACATCTTCATTATGGCATTTTCTGTACGTACGCAGCACAATGTAACAGGTATGCAATTTGTGAGTTATTTTGCAGCACAGTGCAAAATTTCGTAACATTAGTGGCTTTTTACCAGGCGCGTCCACAGGTGGCGGATAGTGGAATGACCTCCAGATATGGTATCAGCTGTGAATTAAGTCAGTATTGCTGGATGTATAAGCAGCCACGGACCAAACGGCGATGTCCTCCCAGCAGGACAGAGAGGGGTAACAGGTGGCACTGATACCCCCACTGAAATCCTCATATGTCTTATGACGGGTGCATCAAGCGAGTAAGAGCCGCTATAAGCTCTAGCCACGGGGAAGGTAAACCTCGGTAAACAAACCAACCTGCTGCCTTGCAGTTACCACCGGGAGATGGAAAGGCTATGGGAGACAACTCTGAACAACAAACACAACCCGGCCTGCCGAAGACGAAGTGTGTCAGCTATGGCACAGACACCGGGAAAAATTAGGGCACACACGCTTTTGCAGTATGGAGTCATGCGACAATCTCGACTTATGTCATGGCGTCGCTCCTATCAGCTATAACCGGGGATAAGCGGAGCCGGGACCCTAGCCTCGAAAGGGCCCACACAAGCAACCGGTGCCTTTGCCAACCAAATGGTCGGGGGAAGGCAAAGAAGAGCAACTGACCAACCAACCCACTATCTTACAGTAAAAAAGGTAAAGGATCCCGTTACACGCCCATTGAGGCATATTGGGAATATGGTGTTCGGCCCATATTTTCTTGACCGTCGGCTCACTAGGGGTGATGTGGTCAGCATCACGCCGGCCACCTTAACCTTCCCAGAGTTGCTCTGGTACCCATTTGGGGCTGGGTCGACACAGGAGCCGTTTGCGGCCAAAAAAAATCCCACCTCATCTGGGGATCGAACAATAGACCACTGAGCTAGGAAGCCAGTGCACTAACCACTATGCTACCACTATGCTACTACTATCTTATAGTGGCTCAATGGAATGCAGAAGGAGTGAGGAACAAGAAACCAGAGATACAAGAATTCCTCAGGGAAAATAACATTGATATAATCTGCATCCAAGAAACTCATCTAAAAGATACCCAACGCTTCTTCATATGTGGATACGAATCCTTCCGCCAAGACAGTGCAAAAAGAACTAAGGGAGGAATGCTCACACTGGTTAAAACCTCAATCTCAGCAGTAGAGATACACAGATCTGGTGAGGACGAACTTGAATACATAACTGTCCAACTACTGCTGCCCAGAGGAGACTTGATGATCACAAACTGCTACAGCCCTCCAACTACAACTCTGGAGCTACACAAAGTGAAGCTTGCAGAATCGAGACACCTCATTTATAGGTGACTTCAACAGCCACTCCCAGCTGGGGCTATGAAGCAACAGTTCCGAGAGGAGAAGAGGTGGAAGATTGGATGGTAGAGAATAAACTAATTCTAATAAACAAACCAGATATATGAGCACACCTTCTATTCCAGAGTATGGAAAACAACGAGCACACCAGATCTTGCTATAGCTACAGATGACATACATCGACTGACCACTAGAACAGTAAATAGCCAACTGGGGGGAAGTGACCATGTACCAGTCACGTTACAGATATCTGAGGTAAGAAGTGCAGGACAAATTAATATGTCTCCTAGCTGGAATTTCCAAAAAGCAAACTGGGGCTTTTTTAAAGAACAGGTCGATAACGTCTGTCAGAACATTACCCACTCAAACAACATCAATAAAAACATTTCCATCATCAGTGAGGCAATCATCCAAGCAGCAAAGAAGTCAATTCCACGAGGTAAACGACGAGACTACAAACAATACTGGAGTGACAACCTGGGAAAACTCCATAGTGAATTAAATAAAGCACGGGAAACTATGGAGCAAAATCCCACAGTAGAGAACACCCAGAGGCACAAGAGCATAAAACAAGCTTTTAAGAACAAAAGAAAGCTGAAATCCAAAGGAGCTGGCATCAGAAGACCAGCAGTCTCAACATGGAAAAGGACTCGTGCAAGCTATGGAACCTGACAAGAGTACTAAATGAAGAAACAACAACCAGCCACTGCAAAATTGTCATCAAGGAAAATGAAAAATACCACACAGGAAAGATGGCAGCAAACATCCTGGCAGATTTCTACAAGGAAGAACGCACCACATCACTTTCACATGCACGTATTCAAAAAGTACATAAGGAAGTAAAAGAAAAACTGCAGCACCAAAACCCAGATACCTGCATGAAGTCATCACTTACTATGAGAGAACTAAGTGCTGCCATAACAAAACTAAAGAACATGAAAGCTCCAGGAAAAGATGGTATTACAAATGATATGATCAAGAACCTTGGACATGTAGCCAGGCACAAGCTCCTCATAATCTTCAATCAATCATGGAGTACTGGAAAATTTCCAGATCGATGGCGAGAAGCAATCATTGTTCCCATCAGAAGGAAACAAAAGGAGAAAAGAAGCAAGTCCAGCTACCGACCAGTTAGCCTACTGAGCTGTCTGGGTGTGACGACTTGCCCAATCTTCTCTTCTTTTTTTATTATTATTTATGAGCTGCCATTTTTTATCATCTTCAATGCATGATCGAGAAGCCTGTAAAGTCACGGGAAATATCACTTGCGGATATTCTCCTAGCGTTCAGTGATTTTCTCCTCGCGTCTAATACTATTTTTAGATACGACGTCATTGTTGACCCCTGACCTCGGTAGCTAGAAACCCGCTTAAATTTAGGACCGACTACATAAACTTAGATAGAACCAGTTTAGGCCACTTTCGGAACCTCCCACGTGACTTTTAACGTTATTGATTGGAGCGTCTATATGATGCTAAGGTCACATGATGCACGCTACGGATCACGTGTCCAAGCAGAAATGACCCGCTAAAAGTGCGGCAAATCCAGCCATTTTCCACTTGCCCAGGAAACCTTGAGACAGCTAGACCTAATCCCGATATCGGCGAATTCACGCATTAAAAGCACTGAAGCCACGTGTCTAAATTGCGGGTTAGCGTCCATCTCTGAGTAGTCTATGGTGGAGCCTTGCACGACAGTCCAATCTCAGAGCAGAATATGGAGTCGAGCACAGAGAAGGCAAATCTGAACCATTCAAGACCTACCTGGTGCAACGTCAGAAGGAGACCGGAGAACTAACCACGCTTCACTATCAGCCGGGGGCTGAAAAGCTAAGTTTCTATAGAAAGGGAACTCACCTATATCAATGCCATATTTTTGTCATCCATGATGAAAAACACTTGATGTGAGACACATAGTACATACAGCAGACACTAATTCCATCGACAAAACTATCATTCACCATCTATTCATTTTAACTGCAATAAACCAATTGGGTTTATATAATGTACCCC